>ML429297.1:38461-111726 GCA_005239525.1 Nicotiana knightiana
ATGGTCCAAATTATACTGAAGAAACGAGCAAATACACAGTTTCTATAAATTACTCTATTCATAGAAATAGTAGGGGTGTCTATATTCTTTATTCCCCATGAGAATTTTTATTATTTTCTATTCATGGGTCTCAGAATAATACGCAGTTGGAAGAGTTTATCCGAAAGGAATATTGAGATTATTACGTACTTTTCATGCATTTCATACATGTGCATTGACCCATGACCAGATGGCGTTATATACGCGTATATATGTAAATATATGTATATGGGATATGGAAAAGATTATAGCGTTATATACGCACCACCACCTGATCAGCTGGTATATGATGATGATGTTGTCCACAGTGGCCGAAATACGATTCAAACGGCGTCATATACGCGTATATATGTATGTATATATATATGATTCAAACGATGTTATATACGCATATATATGTATGTATATGTATATGGAATATGGAAAAGGTTATGGCGTTATATACGCACCACCACCTGATCAGCTGGTATACGATGATGATTTTGCCCACAGTGGCCGATATGATATGATGGGATGACCTCAGAGGCTGATGATGTTATGAAACATGTAACTATGCACGACATGACATTCATACACATATGCATGATGCTAAAAGTAATTTATGATTTACAAAGTTATTCAGACTTACAGGCTGAGTCATGTACTCTATATGTCATCCATGTCTCTTATGTATTTATTTATGTGACTTACATACTCGGTACATTATTCGTACTGACGTCCTTTTTACCTGGGGACGCTGCATTTCATGCCCGTAGGTCCCGATAGAAAAGTCGAGAGGGGAGAGTTAATCCCTAGAGTAACACAAATCAGTATGGACCGGCAAACAAGATAAACTAAAAATGAATTAGGGACTAAGTGATTTGGTAGTAGTCAGCATCATGAGAATTTTATATCACATTCCGGAAATAATAGGACGGACCACAGAAGAAGATTCACGATGAATTCAGAGAATAGTCATTCAGGGAGACGCTTTCCTAGAGCAAGCAATGTGAGCAAAGTTAAGCTTAAGAGACTGTGTGTGCCAGTTATAGTAATTGTCACCTCACAAGTAAGGAATTTCGTTATCCTTAGTACAAAAGGATTATCGCAAGGAGAGTAAGGGTCATCGATGATGTGAAAAGACACCAAATATAAAGAGGTAAAACATTTATACGTAAATCATCGTAGTACTAAATCTGAGTACTCCCCAAAAGGGGGGAATATGGAGTGTGTGGCATTAAGTCAGAATTAAGTGGTTCTAGTAATTATGGAATGGTAACGGAAGAATGCGATAAATTAGAAGGAGATGAGATTGATATTCAAATCCTACAGATATGTTACGATTCCAGAACATTATGCAAGCATGGCGTCAAGGAAAGGAAGTCAAGGTTTATGACCGGGATGTTATTGAAAGTAAGAAGCCAGTGCAAGATATAAGTTAAGACAAAGTAAATAACCCAAGAAAGATTACACGGAGTTATGATATGAGAATGGGCCAACGAGTACTTAGTATTTGATTAAGGAAAATCCTAGTTATGGATAGTAAAGAGGATACCGACAAATCAGCAGGTCGTGCAAGATAAATATAGTAAAATCCAATATAGTGAATTCAGCCCCGCAGTTATAACATTGTAATACTTGAGAAATATTCAGATAGGAGTCGGGGTAGTTAAAGGTACCATATGAATGTTAAGGAAATAAAAGAGAGTGCCACTAGGAAAACAGTCAAAATATCAGTTCAGAAGCAACCCTACAAGCACGTGAGTGTGGAGGTAAATAAATAAGGATAAATGTGGGCGAGTACGAATATCAAAAATTATATCAGGAATATGATGTAATGCGCTCGCAACTTTACAAGAGTCAGAGGATCTTCCCTAAATACTACAATGAAAGACTAGCTGAGGAATTAAGGAAGAAGGCATCAATCTAATCTCTGTGACCTGAGGAGGAAGCGGTCTTATAACAATAGTCTCACAACAACATTGTATGCACGCTATATGAAAGAGGAACCTACCGTGGCTAACGAATGGGAAGTATAGTCAAAAGTAATATTCAAGATCATATGAGTTTCACAAAAATTTTGGCATGCGTGGGAACTAAGATAAGCTAAGTATGCACGCAACAACGAGGTAGGAAAACCAGGAAAAGTAATAGCTTATGTTTAAAGAAAACTGAGAAGGAACGAAAGGAATCATTCGATAAATGATCCAGAGTTATCTACGTTATGATCGCACTTAAGATTTTGGAGTATTATCCATGCAGTATATATGTTTACAATCATACAGCCGTAGAAGACTCCGGTATAAGTTAAATAAAGAATTGAGCCTAGGGCATAGTCAAAGGATTGAGTTGCTAGAAGATTGTATCATGGATATTCCATGACGCCCATGAAGGGATAAAGTAATACCATGAGCCGCAGATTGGAAGATAGCTTAATCCCACATAAAGGTTGATCAGAGGGAAGAGGAAACTAAAAAGTTACAACTAAGTAAATCAAGAGTCTGATTACTGGACCCAGAAAATTATAGACCTAGTGATTGAGAACATTGCAGGATCACTCTTAAAATAAAAGGTACAAGAGATAATGTACACCAACCGTAGACCGTCATTCTTAAGATGAACAGCAATGAAGAAGCATTAAAGGGCATAGATTTATACATACAGGATAAGCAACAAGGGTAACCTACCTAGATTCAGTAAATTCATACGAATGGATAAACAGGTCAATGAAATAAAGTATTACAATATTCATAAGTTCAACAAAGTACTGAGCGAAGAACTTCAGCATACCTATAGATGCCCAGATGAACATCTTGTCAAGATATGTATATGTTTACAAAGCGAGGCCTAAAGATGGGCTAAAAGTTGGATGGAAAAAAAAAAGAGTCGCATAGGCGCATTTACAAGGTCAGAGTCGTACAGGCTGCATGATAGAAGGTAGCAACAGTTACGAGATAGGAAAGATTTCGACTATAAGTCGTGGTGTGAGAAAGAGGCCTAAAAGAGAGAGATGCCCTGGCCTTTGGATTTATTCACAGAACAACTGCCTAAATGGAAAGGAGAGTATTAAGGTATTCACAAGAGCTATAAGTTATGAAAATGATAAGAGCATCAGTCAACATTCGAGGACGAATGTTCCAAAGGGGGAAATGATGTTACGGCCCGTAATATTACATCGATATTACATCCCGCATTATTATATTATGATGATGTTACGCCTTGGAATACTACATTACGATGTTGTTACGCTTCGCAGTATTAAATTACGACGATGTTACACCATGTAGTATTGTATATTGAATTTGTCATAAGGTAATTGACACCAGTCCAAGAAAAATATTATTGGGAGATTATAAGGATTATGCTATTTCAAACAACTAATGAGTAAATTCGTGAAGGTGAGAGAGGAAGCAAGTCAAAGAAAATGAAATTTTCGTCCAAGTTTGACATATTGAGATAAAATATGGGTCGAGCGTTAATACTCGATATTTATGGACTAGTGCAATACAAGGTACTACATGACCATGATAGTAAGGTGTACAAGATATGTCAAAAGAGAGTAGTATTTTAAGTAAGTTGAGATAATTCTTAATTATGCGGGTAATTGATTAATTACCGGGTAATGAGACCTTACCTAATTAATTGGGAATATATTGGATAAGTATTAAAAATAATAATAATAATAGCATGAAGTGGCAGCCCCCCATGCAATTGGAATGACTCATATTACAATTTAAAAGGTGGCATCATATCACAATTCATTAATTATAATGGGTGGAATGATTCATATCACAATTCAATGATTATGAGACTTCTTTCTAAAATCCAAAAAGATTCAAGAATGAGATATTTTATTCCAACAAAGAATGGGCATTATTCTTGAATCAAATGACAAACTATTCCAACGTCAGTAACATGAATCCAACGATCAAATGACAAAAAATTCCAATTCATTATTCATTTTATGAAAGATGTCATACAGACCAGTTACAGAAACGTAAATAGCTTCGACAAAATTCATGTGAAATGTCTTGATACTATAGAAACATGGGAGTTGCGATTCTAAGGGAGTACGGTGCAATATTTTACAAGAATGTCATACGAATTTTTCCCTACTCCAGGTATGTTAAGGCTATCCCTTCTTTCTTTTGGCATGGTCCAAATTATACTGAAGAAATGAGAAAATACACAGTTTCTATAAATTACTCTATTCATAGAAATAGTAGGGGTATCTATATTCTTGATTCCCCATGAGAATTTTTATTATTTTCTATTCATGGGTCTCAGAATAATACGCAGTTGGAAGAGTTTATCCGAAAGGAATATTGAGATTATTACGTACTTTTCATGCATTTCATACATGTGCATTGACCCATGACCAGATGGCGTTATATACGCGTATATATGTAAATATATGTATATGGGATATNTTGAAATATGATTCAAACGGCGTTATATACGCGTATATATGTATGTATGTATGTATGATTCAAACGGCGTTATATACGCGTATATTTGTATGTATATGTATATGGAATATGGGAAAGGTTGTGGCGTTATATACGCACCACCACCTGATCAGCTGGTATACGATGATGATTTTGCCCACAGTGGCCGATATGATATGATGGGATACCCTCAGAGGCTGATGATGCTATGAAACATGTACCTATGCACGACATGACATTCATACGCATATGCATGACGCTAAAAGTAATTTATGATTGACAAAGTTATTCAGACTTACAGGCCGAGTCATGTACTCTATATGTCATCCATGTCTCTTATGTATTTATTTATGTGCCTTACATACTCGGTACATTATTCGTACTGACGTCCCTTTTACCTGGGGACGTTGTGTTTCATGTCGTAGGTCCCGATAGACAGGTCGAGAGCCCTCCAAGTAGGCTATCAGCTCAGCGGAAGATGTTGGTGCACTCTATTTGCTTCAAAGTTGTTTGTTTGGTTAGTATGATTTAGACGTGTATTGTTTGGTATGGCGGGACTCTGTCCCGACATTTATGTACTCTTAGAGTCTTGTAGACATATGTCTTGTACGTGAAAGATTGTACGGCCTTGTCCGCCTATGTTTTGAGTTTATAAATGATTATGTTGGCCTATTAGGCTCGTATGTCACGTGCATATGATGATGTAATAAGAAAGATACGTTACGTTGGTACTAGGTCTAAGGTATCGGGTGCCCGTCGCGGCCCATCGGTTTGGGTCGTGACAACTTCATAGACCAAATTATTGAGTTTTGATTGGGTTTTTGACCTCCGATTTGAGAGATTTTCATATGTTTAGACTCGTGAGTGAATGGGTGTCCTGAAAATATAATTTTTATCGATTTCGAGGTGTGGTCCCGGGGGTCGACTTTTGGGTCGATTTTAATACATTTGCAAAGATTAAAATTTTATTATTCGGAATCGTTCCTTATACGTTTTATATGTATTTTTGAAGTTGTTTTAGTTAATTTTGAGCCGTCCGGAGACATTCCCGCCCGAGAAGTCTATTTTTGAGTGATGGGTTGTCGTCTTTGAGGTAAGTATCTTGCCTAACCTTGTGTGGGGGAACTACCTCTTATTGTTGAGTCTTCTATGTTGATTGTAGTCCGCGTACGCGAGGTGACGAGTGTGTACTGGGACTTATTTGCAAATATATTGCCCTTTAGAGATTTTTAGGTCCTTATGTTCCCCGCGTATGAATTGAAATTGTTATATTTGAATTCCTGATTTCTAGTTTCATCTCTCCCTGCTCAAATTAGAAATACTTGCCTAGCATTCCTTATTTTTTATATGATCTTAATTGACTTAAATGAAGACTTTGTTTTTCCTACCGTTATACTATTTCTCCTTCATACACTGCCTCTGTGACTAAAACTAGTATAATCTCGCTTTATAAATGTCTAACAAGTAATTGGAATATCTATACGTTGGTCAAGCATGTCCGTGAGTCATACATTGTAATTTAAATGATTTTCCTCTTAAGTACTACTTAGGTCTAATTGATGACCGCCCATGTTGATGGTATTCTTTGATGCTACCTATTTACTGAGCATTTGTTCAAACTGAGTTTATTCAGTGAAGCTAATTGTGTAAGTGAGATTGGTTATAGCTGATTCCCTTGCCGGGATGATTTGGTTTCTTGGTTGCGAACTTGAATATATAGAATTACTGCTATATTTGTCTTGTTTTCCCCTCGTTATGTTATTTTCTCTTTGTGATTGGCATTCCTTCCAGTGGCTAATTCTTATGAATAAGTTTTTACCATTTTTGTGATTTAAGTCTTTGTATTGATTTGCTCATCGCACTTTGCATTCGGTCTTGTTTTCTTTTGCGTTTGTTGTGGAAATATATGTTGTTTCTGTCGCATTCTGGTTATTTTTTTCAGTGGCTGCATTGCATATTTAAATTGGGACTACGGACCGAGATTCGGGAGCTTTCCCCCTGTACTGCATTGCATATTTAAATTGGGACTATGAAAAGAGATCCGGGAGCTTTCCCCCTGTACTACATCGCATATTTAAATTGGGACTACGGACAGACATCCGGGAGCTTTCCCTTGTACTGCATCGCCTATTTAAATTGGGACTACGGACGAGATTGCGGAAGCTTTCCCCCTGTACTGCATTGCATGACAAATTCTGAGTTGCGGACTGAGTTCCGGTGGTTTTATCATTGAGGAGATTTGGATCGAAGGATGTGTGTATANAAAATAATTTTCAAGTATACTTTCGAAATAGAAGCCCTTCAGACATAACTTTTCCTGGAGATAATTGCTTTTCAGCTATACTTTTCAATATATATATATATATATATATATATATATATATATATATATATTGAAAAGTATAGCTGAAAAGCAATTATCTCCAGGAAAAGTTATGTCTGAAGGGCTTCTATTTCGAAAGTATACTTGAAAATTATTTTTCTTTCAGAAAAATGATATTTGAAAGAGTAGTATTTGGGAAAGTATATTTTGAACATCACGTATTTTGATGATATTTGAAAGAGCAGTATTTGGAAAAGTATATTTGAACACCGCGCATTTTGAAGGGACTATGTTTTAATGATTTCTCTTTATAAAAATATATAAATATACATTCAGAGGAAGTATGTTTTAAAGAAGAAATTTCTCTATTCCGAATTGATTATATCTTTAAAGCTTTCAAAAATAAACTCGCGGTTTAAAGGTTTTCACTCGAAGGTTTGACCAGTTTCATTGAGTTTATTGGCTAAGGCCTGACGTGAATAAATTGATGCAGTGCTGAGTTGCTAGTGCTTTTACTGGGTTGTGATTCCCGCCATTTGGATTGCATTCTTCCCATTCTCTTTGCGTATTTATATTATGATGTCCGTTGATCTTCCGTACTATTCGATCGTATCATTAATTATATTGAAAAATCTTTAGATAGATATTACATTTCCGTCATTTATATATTTATGCCTTTTCACTTATTAGACAGGTGGTGTCTTGACTAGTCCTCATCACTATTTCACCGAGGTTGGTCTTGATACTTACAGGGCACCGTTGTGGTGTGCTCATACTACTTTTTTGCACATTTTTGTGTGCAGATTCAGGTTATTGTTGTTAGTAGCTACGCAGATCATTGCTGAGGAAACTCAAGGTAACCTGTTGCTGCGTTCGCAGGCTTCGGAGTCACCTTCCTGCTTTATTTCTATTCAATTGTACTTACTTATTCCTAGACAGTTATATTTAGATTTGATAAAAAGATTTCGTAGAGCGTATAACTTGTATTTACCGGGTTTTAGGAAATTGTAAACTCTGCCAAGAATTCTATTTCGAAATTGTTAAAAAAATTCCTTTATTATTGTTGTTGTTCAGTGGAAATGTTAGGCTCACCTAGTTGCATTCACGATAAACGGAGGGAAATTTGGGTCGTCACAAGTTGGTATCAGAGCCCTAGGTTCATAGGTGCTACGAGTCATAAGCGAGTTTGGTAGAGTCTTGCATATCTGTACGGAGACGTCTGTACTTATCTTCGAGAGGCTACGGAACTATTAGGAAAATTTCACTTCTTTTATTACTATCGTGCGAGTTCATTGATCTTGAAGATTGAAATTGTTGTTCCATTCTCTCACTGATGGTGAGGACACGAGCTGCGGTTCCTGATGATGTTACCCGAAGCAAACGTCGCAAGGGTCAGATACAGAGGCCAACGAAGAGCACATGTCGCAGTTAAGATGCCTACCGGAGCAGCCGTTGAGGAGTCACCAGTAGTTCTAGTTGGGGGACAGGTACTGGGAGTGCCTATTGCTACCCCGGACTTCAGAAGACCGGAGTGCAGTTTTGAGTACAATTGGTACATCGACTCAAGCAGGGTTGATTCTAGTGCACCAGTTGCTTCACAGATCAGGGGAGGAGTTCAGACTCCCACCGTCTACACTCCAGAGCAGTGAGATCATATTGGTCAGGTTCCAGTTATCATGGCAGCACGATATGTGGTTTCAATTCAGCCGTGGTTAGGGAAGTAGCATCCGGAGGAAGAATACCTTGGACTTGAGGGGTACGTCAAGTAACACCCTCCTATCTTTCAGTGGAGTGGCGACAGATGGTACCCAGGTTTCCTAGAAGGGTGTCAATATATTCTTTGTACTTCGGGTATTGTGGAGACAAGCGGGATTGCTTTTGTCACGTCTCAGGTTCAGAGTAGTGGTTTGATTAGTGGTGGCGGCATATGAGTTGGGGTAACCTGGTCGAGTTAGCTTCACTAGCGTGGATTCAGTTTTCGGAGATGTTTTGAGGGAGGTTGCACCTCAGTTCCGTCGGGATGTACGGCGCGTGGAGTTTGAGCAGTTGCGTCAGGGTGCTATGTCACTATTGGAGTATGCCGTTAGATTCAGTGAGTTGGCCAGATATACACCTCACTTGATTGCTTCAGTTAGGAGGCGAGTCCGTAGATTCATTGAGGGACTCATGCATTGTAGAGAATTTTGGGTCAACCAGTTCAGTTGCATTACCAGCTTCGCATGGGAGTTTTTCAGGTACTCATAGGTCTCAGAGGATCTGTATTGTATGTCTTCCACAGCCACATCGGCAGATAGATTGTTCTCAGTGTGGAGATGTTAGCCACAGGGTGAGAGATTTTTCCAGGATTCAGGTAGGAGTGTTATGGCAGGGTATTCAGGTGGGTAGAGGGCGCCCAAAAGGGGGAGGCGCGACCCGTTGATGTGTTGCATATAGTAGGCTAGAGGCCGTCGTGCCAGATATTATCACCCAGGTATGGCTTGATGTGCTAAAATGGGGTACCATTTTATTTCACTATAGTCTTGTTGGTCAGGACGAGTTTCCATTATTTGTTGTTTCACTTATGAGTGAGTTTCATGTTTTGCACTATATTTTGTGCTTGCTCCTGTTGGGAGATTCTATGAGTAGTAGCCCGTGCCTATCATTGTTTTATTCATCCTTGCTAGTGGTGAAACTGGAAGTGAGTCCATGGCGTCCCTCGTGGTAAGCTTTATGTGATTCTCCTGAGTATTTTGTTTTCGAGCGTGATTTGATACTCCATTGAGATGTGAGTAAGTGAGCGCTATGATTTTGTTAGCATAGATGAATTAGTGGGAGATCTCTATTGGTATGATATATATTCGACATGTGTCATAAAGTTGAGGGATAGACCCTCGTGATTCTTTGTAATTTGATATGTTTGGACCAGGCTGAGTACCGCGGTGGAATTGTTTTTTTATCAGGATGGAATCCTTGTGATTTGTTCATATGCTTTGCTTCTTCCTTGCTATATTGCTTTTGGTAAGTCAGTATTGATAGAGAGTTATGCCTATGGTCTTGTTTGATAGTACTTTTATATGCTTCTATTTTTCATACTCAGTCATTTCGTTATGTGCTTCTTTATTTTAGCTTGCGGGATGTGTGCCCGGTGGTGTTAGTTGTGACTCGGTGATTCGGGTGTCTAATGATGAGGTCTTCGTTTTTATTGCATCATTATCAGTATTATGGGATTTGGGAACAGAGTTCTTCCATATGTGGGACTAATTGCCAATGTTGAGTTGATTTCGGGAAGTTATCGTGATCAAAAGTGTTATTGAGTCTATGTGTGATGTGCTATGTTGTGTGGTCGTGCTTGTGGGTGTAGAGCTGAGTTGACGCAGCTGGTTGAGGCTAATGCCGGATATGGATTTAGAATCGGGTCTTTTGGAAATGAGTAGAAGGTGAAGAATTGAGGTATGAGGCTTATCGATGGTAATGAGAAGGCTATATTGCAGTTGTGATGGTGTCATCAGGCTTATGTAGGTTGGGGTGACGTGGGATCACCCGCGAGTGTGTGTTGGAAATGCGCAAACAGTGATTGGATGAGTTCAAAGTGAATCTTAGCACGTTCGAGGACGAACGTTTGTTTAAGAAGGGGAGATTGTGATGATCCAAAAGGTCATCCCGTATATTCTAGCAAATTCTGTATTTCGAGGTCGTGAAAACCTCCTTCTATCTCACCTCGATTTACGTGCACAGCCCGGGCGTGTAGCCGAAAAGCCTTTATGTGAAAAAAACTGATAAAAATGAGAATTGTGTATTAGAAATTTGAATAAAGTTGACTTCCGTCAACGTTTTTGGTAAACAGACCCGGAATCATGATTTGACGGTCCCGGAGGGTCCGTGGGAAAATATGGGACTTGGGCGTATGCCCGGAATCGAATTCCGAGGTCCCAAGTCCGAGAAATGAATTTTTAAAGAAAATTGTTTTCTGAAAAATATAAAGGTTTTTGAAAATGAAAATTTAGGTGAAACCTGTGATATCGGGCTCGTATTATGGTTCCGGAGCCCGGTACAGGTTCGATATGATTTATATGTGTTATCTGTGAAATTTGGTAAGAAACGGACTTAGTTTGACGTGATTCGGACCTTAAATGCAAAACTTAATGATTATAGAAGTTTTGAGGAATTTCATGGATTTCTAGTTTAATTCATCGTTTTAGTGTTGTTTTATGTGGTTTAAAGCCTCGAGCGAGTCCGTTTTAGGTTATATGACTTGTGTGTGTGGTTGGACGGGGTCCGGGGGCCTCGGGTACGTTTCGGATGCTCACCGGATGATATTAGAACTTGGAAGACAGCTGAATCATTGTTGATTCTGGTGTCTCGCACATGCGATGGACCTTCCACAAGTGCAGACACGCAGGTGCGGCGAGGAGCTCGCAGGTGCGGACTTGGCCCAATCCCCAGTCCTTGCAGGTGCGGTTTGTTTTCCGCAGGTGTGGCCATTAGGTGCAACCCCAGTCCTTTTAGTGGGTTTTCGCACCTGCGATGGTATTTCCGCAGGTGCGGTCCCACGGGCGCAGGTACGGAAATTGCTGGGCAATTATATCAGATTCGAGGGCTTAAGCTTATTTTCACCATTTCGAATTTTAGAGCTCGGGAAGGGCGATTTTTGAAGACTTTTGCACCTGGGTAACTTGGGTAACTGATTTCTAACCTACTTAGATCAATTTTCATGATTCCTAACTAAAATCTGGTCCTTAGAATTCGAATTTGGGTGGAAGATTTGGGAAAAATCTGATAAACTTCATAGACCAAATTATTGAATTTTGATTGGGTTTTTGACGTCCGATTTGAGAGATGTTCATATGTTTAGACTCGTGAGTGAATGGGTATCCGGAAAATATAATTTTTACCCGATTCCAAGGTGCGGGCTTGGGGGTCGACTTTTGGGTCGATTTTTATAAATTTGCAAAGATTGAAATTTTATTATTCGGAATCTTTCCTTATACGTTTTATATGTATTTTTGAAGTTGGTTTAGTTGATTTTGAGCCGTCCGGAGGCATTCCCGCCCGAGAAGTCTATTTTTGAGTGTCGGGTTGTCGTCTTTGAGGTAAGTACTTGCCTAACCTTGTGTGGGGGAACTACCCCTTATTATTGAGTCTTCTATGTTGATTGTAGTCTGCGTACGCGAGGTGACGAGTGCGTACTCGGAATTATTTGCAAATAGATTACCCATTAGGGATTTTTAGGTCCTTATGTTCCCCGCGTATGAATTGAAATTGTTATATTTGAATTCCTGATTTCTAGTTTCATCTCTCCCTGCTCAAATTAGAAGTACTTCCCTAGCATTCCTTATTTTTTATATGATCGACTTAAATGAAGACTTTGTTTTTCCTACCGTTATACTATATCTCCTTCATACGCTGCCTATGTGACTAAAACTAGTATAATCTTGCTCTATAAATTTCTAACAAGTAATTGGAATATCTATACGTTGGTCAAGCATGCATGTGAGTCGTACATTATAATTTAAATGATTTTCCTCTTAAGTACTACTTAGGTCTAATTGATGACCACCATGTTGACTGTATTCTTTGATGCTGCTTATTTACTGAGCATTTGTTCAAACTGAGTTTATTCGGTGAAGCTAATTGTCTAAGTGAGATTGGTTATATTTGATTCCCTTGCCGGGATGATTTGGTTTTTTGGTTGCGAACTTGAATATATAGAATCGTTGTTATATTTGTCTTGTTTTCCCCTCGTTATGTTGTTTTCTCTTTGTGATTGGCATTCCTTTCAGTGGTTACTTCTTATGAGTGAGTTTTTACCATTTTTGTGATTTAAGTCTTTGTATTGATTTGCTCATCGCACTTTGCATTCGGTCTTGTTTGCTTTTGCGCCGGCTGTGGCAATATATGTTGTTTCTGTCGCATTCTGGTTGTTTTTCTCAGTGGCTGCATTGCATATTTAAATTGGGACTACGGACCGAGATCCGGGAGCTTTCCCCATGTACTGTATTGCATATTTAAATTGGGACTACGGACAAGATCCGGGAGCTTTTCCCCTATAATACATTGCATATTTAAATTGGGACTATGGATAGAGATCCGGGAGCTTTTCCCCTGTACTGCATCCCTTATTTAAATTGGGACTACGGACGAGATTCCGGGAGCTTTCTCCCTGTACTGCATTGCATGACAAATTCTGAGTTGCGGACTGAGTTCCAGTGGTTTATATATATATATATATATATATTAAAAAGTATAGTTGTAAAGCAATTATCTCCAGGAAAAGTTATGTCTGAAGGACTTCTGTTTCGAAAGTATACTTGAAAAGTATTTGTCTTGCAGAAAAATGATATTTGAAAGAGCAATATTTGGGAAAGTATATTTTGAACATCACGTATTTTGATAATATTTGAAAGAGCAGTTGAAAAAGTATATTTTGACCATCACGTATTTTGATGATATTTGAAAGAGCAGTATTTGGGAAAGTATATTTGAACACCACGTATTTTGAAGATACTATGTTTCAAAGATTTCTCTTTATAAAAATATATAAATATACATTCAGAGAAAGTATGTTTTAAAGAAGAAATTTCTCTATTCCGAAATGATTATATCTTTAAAGCTTTCAAAAATAAACTCACGATTTAAAGGTTTTCACTCGAAGGTTTGACCAGTTTTATTGAGTTTATTGGCTAAGGCCTGACGTGAATAAATTGATGCAGTGCTGAGTTGCTAGTGCTTTTACAGGGTTGTGATTCCTGCCATTTGGATTGCATTCTTCCCATTCTCTTTGCGTATTTCTATTATGTTGTCCGTTGATCATAATTATTGAATTTTCTTCCGTACTATTCGATCGTATCGTTAATTATATTGAAAAAACTTTAGATAGATATTACGTTTCGGTCATTTATACATTTATACCTTTTTACTTATTAGACCGGTGGTGTCTTGACTAGTCCTCGTCACTACTTCACCGAGGTTAGTCTTGATACTTACTGCGCACCGCTGTAGTGTGCTCATACTACTCTTCTGCACATTTTTGTGTGTAGGTTCAGGTTATTGTTGTTAGTAGCTGCGCAGATCATTACTGAGGAAACTCAAGGTAACCTGCTGCTGTGTTCGCAGGCTTCGGAGTCACCTTCTTGTTTTATTTCTATTCAATTGTACTTACTTATTCCTAGACAGTTGTATTTAGATTTGATAGAAAGATTTCGTAGAGCTTATGACTTGTATTTACCGGGTTTTGGGAAACTGTAAACTCTGCCAAGAATTCTATTTCAAAATTGTTTAAAAATTCCTTTATTATTGTTGTTGTTCACTGGAAAAGTTAGGCTTACCTAATCCCTAAGACTAGGTGTCATCACGATATCCAACAGCGGGAAATTTGGATCGTGACATTTATAAACACGTACCTTTTAAAAATTTACTAATTATGTAAACTCGTATCTTTTGTAAAAATTGTTTAAAATAATTAAAAGTAATTAATAATTCATAACTGATAAAGGTTTAGGATCGACTAATGGATTAAATAATTTAATAGCCTCTACACAACAGTTGGATTAAATACACAAAAGTAGTTAAATACTACATCTTGGTCAAATAAATTTTTCAACATAGAAATACATCTTGAACTATACCATACAAATAACAAAGGCTGACACCAGAACAAACATGAATCTCATGAATTTCTCCTTTTCTCAGTCCTTTCGTTCTTCAGTCTCTTTCACCGATTATTCTCTATTTTTACCAGTTAAATTTCTCCTACAATCGATTACTCTCTTCTTGAGATTCTTTGAGTTTGTCCTTCAAGATATCTATCTCTTCTTCAAGATTGTAGTATTTAAATCATTATTTCTAATTCTCTGATACATTTGACAAGATCTCACATAAATTATTTCTGGATCATATGAGTTCATTTTCATTTTCTCCAAGATCATCCAACTCATGTCTAAATCTACTGAAGCCATCATCGCCATTTTCTGGTGTTGTTGTTGTTGTTATTGATCTACATTTGAAGCTTGCAGAGACCTTTCATCTACTACTTTATCCTTCTTTAGTCATAAATATATCTTTTTAGCGGGTCTCGTACCTCACTTGAACAACACTACATTTGAAGCTTGCATTCCAAGTCCAATTATTTTGCTCCCTAACCCATTCACCAGAATAATAATCACACACTGATATACTCTTCCATTGCTAATCAGTTCTTAAAGAGTCGATTATAAACCAATGGTTGGGGTAGGTTTATTTTAAATCAATAATCGAGTGACCGGACAAATTGTAAATTTAGGCTGAAATCTGCAGAACCCAAACTACACAATAATGAAAAACAAGAGATTTAACTACTTCCCAATTCATTCGAAAAAAGTAAATATCCCTTACAAGTACTTCTCAATCTAATGCACTGCCAAATTAATCTGCAAATCGACAAATTTGAGCTCCCTTTCCAAATAGAGTTGACAACTAATTATGATGTTGAGAAGAAAGAAAGAAGAAGGGAAAAGGTGGAGCGGAGCTCGATACAAAAAATAAGGAAAATGAATTTGGAAGAGGAAGAAGAGGGTGGGAATGGTGAATAATGAATTTTCGGATAAAAGTTCTATTTTTGAAAATAATATCTTTATCTAGTGACTACTACTACGACGACAACAACAACAACAAGAAGCCCAATAAATATATATGGTGACTAATGTGTAATAACTAAAATTTTGAGGCTGAGTTAGAACTTCCCACTACACACTTAGATTAATCACAATCGCCCACTAATACTAATTAACAAAGAAAGTTACTTTTTTCTATACTATATTAAAAGCACAAAGATCCTCAGCCAAAAATAAAATTTACACTAAATCAAATAGTCATTTAATTATTTCTATAATATTTAGGAATATTCATTTAATCAATTTCTTAATACTTAGGAATAGTCATTTAATATTTTCCTAATATTTATGACTTGAAACTAACTAAAACGATACTTATTAGTAATTTTTTCTTATTATGATTACGTAGATTGACAGAAAGGTGTGAACATCGAGGATTAGGATAGTAGGTTAGATAGTCTAGATTATTCATACTGGTAGTGTAAGTATGTACTCTCGCATTTGGTTGGTATTAGGTTTCTTTGAATATATGTCGTCTTTTGCGTTTTGATTATCTTACTATCTAGTTATATATGACATTTTTACATGATTTCTCGATGTTGTCCTTTCTTGCTTTCTTGTTACAATTGTGGTACCTATAATTTCATGAGTCGGGGTCTATTGGGAACAACCTCTCTACTTCCAGAAGGTAGGTGTAATGTCTACGTACACACTACCTTTCCCAGATCTTATTAGGTGGGATTATATTGGATATGTTGTTGTTGTTGTTGTTGTGATTACGTAGATTATTCTCAACCCAATTAAGTTTCTCAAATGCATGTAGTTAATATTACGACTTAAGGAATCAAGATAGTCCTTTTTTTATTTTGGCATTTTACTTAAACACATGAAAGGATTTAGATTTTTACACTAATAAAGTGGTAAAAAATAATTAAATTTTGAATTACAATCATATTTTGGTCAATCTTTACCCATTACTAATAGATTTTATGCTGAAAACATTTATAGTTTAATTATTGTTTTTAATATTTAAAATTTTAAAAAATGACTAAAATTCTCTATGTAATATGTTAGATCGAATTTTTTAACTGATAATAAGCTATAATTACGTATTTTAGTCACTTATTACACTCTAATTTACTGCACTTTAATTGAGTTTGAGCTTTAATCGCTAGTGTTTTGCATTAATTGTGTGTTTTATGCCTTCTAGAAGTGATTTCGAGTAATGTAGATGTTATGGAATGAATTTAAGTGATTTGCAGCTTTGAAGTCTGAGTAAAAGCCCAAGAAATTAAGTCGGGATCGTGTTCGGGGATTAACGGATGATAGTTAAGAACGAACAAAGAATCGATATTGCGCACTATCTTGTAAAATGCACATAACTTTTTCCTCAGAAATCCATTTGGGCTCCACAATATATGGTTGGAAAGATAATTCAAAAGACTACAACTTTCATGTTTTTTGTGTTTCCAAATTCGAAGCATAACAGGGTAAAGAGTGCGGCGCAAATGGGGCATATTAGTGGCTAAAGTGCGCGGTCGATGCGTGATCAATGCGCGGCCGCACACATTTTTTCCGGGAAAAAGTATCCTTTTTTGCGTAGGAGAATGTATAATTGTTTGGGCCCGACCCTACTTGGTATATATATGTAACGACCCGGCCGGTCGTTTCGAGAGTTATAGCCCTATTTTCCCCGTTTCTGCTTTTTTATGTGTTATCCAGCTGTATTGTGTTGTATCGGGTTGGTTGGTTCGGGTCCGGAGTGGTTTCGAAGTGGAATGAGATACTTAGTCTCTTATTTAGAAGTTTAAGTTGGAAAAGTCAATCGGATGTTGACTTATGAGTAAACGATCTCGGATTTAGATTTTTATGGTTTGGTTAGCTCCGTTAGGCAATTTTTGCCTTAGGAGCGTGTCCGGAATTTAATTTGGAGGTCCATGGTAGAATTCGGCTTGAATTGGCGAAATTGGAAATTTGGAGATTCCCGGTCAGCAGTGGAAAAATTGGATATCTGAGTCGGAATGGAATTCCGGGAGTTGGAGTGGGTTTTTAGTGTCATTTGTGACGTGTGTGAAAAATTTGAGATTATTCGGACGAGGTTTGGTAGGTTTTTGCATCGTTTGCGAAAATTCAAAGTTTAGAAGTTCTTAGGCTTGAATCCGAGGTTGATTTGGTGTTTTGATGTTGATTTGATTGTTCTGAAGGCTCGACTTAGTTCGTATATTGATATGTGACTCGTTGGTATTATTGGCTGAGGTTCCGAGGGCCTCGGGTGTGTTTTGGATGGTTAGCGGATTGGTTTTGGTGTTGGTGAGTTGCTGAAAATCTGTTGGTGTAAGTTTTCTGGTGTTTTCGCACCTGCGAAAAGGGAGCCGCAGGTGCGAGGGTTGCAGGTGTGGAAGGTGAACGTAGATGCAGAAATTTGGAAGCTAAGGGTTGAGCTCAGGTGCGCAGGTTTGGTTGCACCTGCGAGCCCGCAAGTGCGAGTCCTGGCCGTAGGTGCGGAGCCTGGGCATTTAAGTGACTTGCGCAGGTGCGATTGTTTGGACCGCAGGTGCGGTCGCACGGGTGCGAGTAAAGGTCGTAGTTGCGAGAATCCTGGGCAGAAGGTATAAATTGCACACGTCGCGAATTTTGGTGCATTCTTCACCATTTCTTTTCAGATTTGAACCTTTTGGGAGTGATTTGAAGAGGGATTCAAGGGGGTTCTTATTGAGGTAAGTTACTTGGGCCCTAATACTCGTGTTTATGGTAATTTATTAATCATATAATTAGTGAAGATTAGGGGTGAAAATGAGGAGTTAGGGCTTGGGAATTTGAGAGTTTGATTTGAGGATTTGAGGGACCAAATGAGGTATGATTTTGATAAATTTGGTGAGGTTGGACTCATAAGTGAATGAGCTTTCTAGTTTTGTAAATTTTACTGGGTTTCGAGACGTGGGCCCAAGGACCAGGTTTTAGCCGAATCCGGGATCTTGGGATAATTGATAGATTTTCTTGTAGAATTCATCTCATTAGCGTATATTGATGGTAATATGCTGATTTTGAATAGATTCTGAGCAATTTGAGGCCGAGTCGAGAGGCAACAACATCGCGGGTTAGACATTTGACTAGTTTGAGGTAAGTAACGATTGTAAATCTAGTCCTCAGGGTATGAAACCCCGGATTTCATTTCATACTACTATTTTGAGGTGACACACATGCTAGGTGACGGGCGTGTGGGCGTGCACCGTTGGGGATTGTGACTTGGTCTGTTCCATAGCAACTGTAGAGTTGCATATTTTATTGAAATTATATAATATCTATGTGTTTTAATTAGAAAGAGTTTATGTAAATTGGGTTGAATGCCATGTTTGGGAATTGTGCCAGTGTTGTTTGGACCCTTATGGGCCTTTTCTTACTATCCTATCACTATTTTAGATTGAAAATCTATGCTCAGTCATGGTTCTACCTGTTTACTACATAACTCAGTTTTATTACTCTGTTTTGAGGCATATAAATGTTGTTTTGGGCTGAGTTCCTTGTTTTTACTAAATGCCCGAGTGGCTTGTGAGGTTTATGACTGAGTGAGGCCGAGGGCCTGATTTGTGAGGATATTTATGGGATCGAGTTGCACGCCGCAGCATGTTTAATATAGGCGGAGGGCCTGAGTGATTTATGCTATAATTTGTCTTGATATAGAACTTGGGCTGAAGGAGCCCCTCTGGAGTCTGTACACACCCCCAGTGAGCGCAGGTACCTACTGAGTGCCGAGTGCCGAGTGCTGAGTGACTGGGAGGCATGAGTGATGGTGAGGTATGCCCGAGGGGTTGTATATGACTGATGTTTTGCCTGAGGGGTTGTAAATGAGTGATGTTTTTACCGAGGGGGATGTTTATGATTTTGTCATTTTCACTCTTCTTTGCATTGAGCCTCTGTTGAAACTGTTGAAAAATATCTTAAAAATAAATTTTCACTGGAACTGGATCTTAAACGACATGATTTTACTCAAATACTTATTTGAAAGCATGTTGTATTTTACTGATATTTTATGATGTGGACTTTATGTGTTTTACTACTCGTCATTACTGCTCAGTCTTTATTTACTGTTGTTACTTACTGAGTTGGCGTACTCACGTTACTCCTTGCACCTTGTGTGCAGATCCAGGTGTTACTGGACGTGCTAAAGAGTGTTGATTTTATCCATCGGGGATCTATCGGAGTTAGCAAGGCAGTTGTCTGCCGATCGCAGCGCTGCTATTCTCCCTCCTATCTTCCTATAGATGTTTTTAGTCATTTTCCCAGACTGTAATTAGTCTTAGTATTTTTAGACAGATATTGTAGATGGTCATGACCAGTAACACCTGATGTCAGGCTTTTCTTTCCGTATTTTTCATTTGTTTTGAATTTCTTTATGAAGTTTTACTATGAAATAGCTTGAAATTAGCTTTGAAATGAAATATCGGGTTGTTTTTGGGTGATGAGTCGACTATCCTAGTACCACGATAGGCGCCATCACGACATGGTAGTTTGGGTCGTGACAATTTGGTATCAAATCCTAGGTTACATAGGTCTCACAAGTCATGAGCAGGTTTAGTATAGTCTTGCGCATCGGTGCGGAGACATCCGTACTTATCTTCGAGAAGCTGCAGAACCCTTAGGAAAAATCTCGCATTCTTGAATTTTTATCGTGCGAATCTATTGATTCTGGTAACTAAACTTCAATTGTTTCATTCTCTCACAGATGGTGAGGACCCGCACTACCGGACAGGATGACCAGCCACCAGTTAGGCCCGTGAGAGGTTAAGGTTGTGGTAGGGGTAGGGGTGCAGCCCGCGCAGCAGCTGGGGAAGTACTTGTGGACCCTCCAGTTGCTCCAGATCAGGTCCCAGCCGCAAATTCTCCGGCGGGACCAGCTCAGGCACCCTCTGTGCCTATTGTTATTCCTGGCCTTCAGGAGGCCCTCGACATATCTTATCAGTATGTACTGGCCTTGCTCCAGCAATCTCAGTTACTACGGTTGCATCCTCTTCTCAAGCCAGGGGAGGCACTCAGACTCCCGCCGCTCGCACACCTGAGCAGGTTGTTCAGGGACTTCAGACACCAGGGGAACCTCCAGCCCAGTCGGTTGCAGCTGCTCAGGACTATGTAGTTCCTGTTATGCCAGAGGACGAGCAACGCAGATTGGAGAGGTTTGGGAGGCTCCAGCCTCCGTTTTTTAGTGGTGCTGAGGGTGAGGAAACATAGGGTTTCTTAGATAAGTGTCAGATGATGCTTCAGATAGCGGGTATTCTGGAGACCAGTGGGATCTCATTTAATACTTTCCAGTTCTCTGGGGATGCATTTAGTTGGTGGGAGTCTTACGAGAGGCATAGGTTCGTTGGCGCAGGGCCCCTTACTTGGCAGCAGTTCTCCATTCTCTTTCTGGAGAAGTTTGTACTTGAGTCCCGTAGAGAGGAGCTGCGCATGCAGTTTGAGCAGCTTCGACAGGGTGATATGTCTGTTACAAAGTATGAGATGCGATTCTCCACATTGGCTCGACAAGCGGTCTAGTTGGTTCCCACAGACCGAGAGAGGATCAAAAGGTTTATAGATGGCCTCAGTTTTTAGCTTCGGTTACGTATGACCTCAGAGAGGGTGTCTGGTGCCACTTTTGATGAGTTTGTTGATATTGATCGACAGATTGAGATGGTTCATGGTCAGGAGAGGAGTGTGAGGGAGTCTAAGAGGCCTCGTGGTCAGGGTGGATTCAGTGGTGCTCCCTATGGGGGTCAGTTCCAGCACGGCAGAGGCCGTCCTTTCAGGAATTCACAGTCAGCTTTCCCAGTTCACTGGGGTGCATCATCGGGGTATGGTTCTCATAGTTCTCATCAGGGCCACGCATAACTCAGTGCCCTCCCAACCCAGAGTTCATCCCATGCTCCATCAGCTCAGGGCTTCTCCATGCCAGGTTCTTCTACCAGTTATCCCGGTGCTAGGGATTCCCTTCAGTCCCAGTCCCCTACACCAGGGAGTTCTTTTGAGTGTGGAGAGTTTGGGCATATGTGGAGGCAGTGCCCTCGACGTCATGGGGGTTAATCTCAGCAGAGGAGTCAGCCATTGACTTCACCTCCAGTTACTTCACCACCCACCCACCCAGCTAGGGTGGAGGTCAGTCAGCTAGGGGTCGCCCTAGAGGGGGAGGTCAATCAAGTGATGGTTAGGCCCATTTCTATGCACTCACATCCAGACCAGATATTATGGATTCAGATGTCGTGATCATAGGTATTGTTTCAGTTTGTCATAGAGATGCCTTTGTATTATTTGATCCTGGTTCCGCCTATTCATATGTTTCTTCATACTTTGCTCATTTTCTGGATAGGCCCCGTGAGTCTTCAGTTTCATGTATTCATGTATCTACTCCTGTGGGTAATACTATTATTGTGGACCGTGTGTATCGGTCATGTGTGGTGTCTATTGAGGGTCTGGAGACTCGAGTGGATCTATTGTGTCTCAGTATGGTATACTTTGATGTGATATTAGGGATGGATTGGTTATCTCCATGTCATGATGTTCTAGATTGTCATGCTAAGACCGTGACCTTAGCGATGCCGGGATTTCAGAGGGTTGAGTGGAGCAGTTCTATAGATTATATATCTAGTAGGGTGATTTCATACTTGAAGGCTCGCGTATGGTTGAGAAGGGTTTCCTATCTTATTTGGCTTTTGTGAGGGATGTCAGTGCAGAGACTCCTACTATCGATTATGTTCCAACGTCCGTGAATTTCTAGATGTGTTTCCTGCAAACTTGTTGGGCATGCCGCCTGACAGGGATATAGACTTTAGTATTGATTTGGTACCGGTTACTCATCCCATTTCTATTCCACCATATCGTATGGCAATGGCGGAGTTGAAGGAATTGAAAGAACAACTTCAGGAACTCTTTGATAAGGGGTTTATTTGGCCTAGTGTGTCACCTTGGGGTGCACCGGTTCTATTTGTAAAGAAGAAGGATGGTTCCATGAGAATGTGTATTGATTACAGTCAGTTGAACAAGGTCACAGTCAAGAACAAGTATCATTTTCCTCTTATTGATGATTTATTTGAACAGCTTCAGGGAGCGAGGGTGTTCTCTAAGATCGATCTGAGGTCTGGGTATCACCAGCTGAAGATTCGGGATTCGGATATTCTTAAGACAGATTTCAGGACCATTATGGTCATTATGAGTTCTTGGTGATGTCTTTTGGGTTGACCAATGTCCCAGTAACATTCATGCATTTGATGAACAGTGTATTCCAGCCATATTTGGATTTCTTCGTTATTGTATTCATTGATGACATCCTGGTGTACTCTCGTAGCCAGAAGAAGCATGCTCAAAATTTGAGGATTGTGTTACAGAGATTGAGGGAAGAGAAGCTTTATTTAAAGTTCTCCAAGTGTGAGTTTTGGCTTGGTTCGATAGCATTCTTGGGGTATGTGGTGTCCAGTGAGGGTATTCAGGTGGATTCGAAGAAGATAGAGGCGGTGCAGAATTGGCCTAGACCGTCCTCAGCTACGGAGATTAGGAGCTTTCTTGGTTTGGCGGGTTATTACCGTCACTTTGTAGAGGGATTTTCATCTATTGCTTCGCCCTTGACCAAATTGACCCAGAAGGGTGCTCCATTCAGGTGGTCGGATGAGTGTGAGGAGAGCTTTCAGAAACTCAAGACTACTTTGACCACAGCTCCAGTGTTAGTTCTGCCATCAGCTTCAGGTTCTTATACCATGTATTGTGATGCCTCGAGGATAGGCATTGGTTGTGTTTTGATGTAGGCAGGTAGGGTGATTGCCTATGCCTCGCGCCAGTTGAAGACCCATGAGAAGAATTATTCGGTGCATGATCTTGAGTTAGCAACCATTATTCACGCCTTGAAGATTTGGCGTCACTATTTGTATGGGGTTCATTGTGAGATTTATACTGATCACCGGAGTCTGCAGCATCTGTTTAAGCAGAAGGATCTTAATTTGTGTCAGCGAAGATGGTTGGAGCTTCTTAAGGACTATGATATCACTATTATGTACCATCCGGGGAAGTCCAATGTGGTGGTCGATGGTTTTGAGTCGCCGGGAAGAGAGTTTGGGAAGTTTAGCATATCTTCCAGCAACAGAGAGATCGTTGGTATTGGATGTTCAGGCCTTAGCGGTCCAGCTTGTGGGATTGGATATTTCGGAGCCTAGTCGGGTATTGGCTTGTGCGGTCTCCAGGTCTTCTCTTTATGATCGTATCAGGGAGCGTCAGTATGATGATCCTCACTTACTCTTTCTTCAGGACAGGGTCCGGCGAGGTGATTCTAGGGATGTGACTATGGGTGATGACGGTGTGTTGAGGATGTAGGGCCAGATATGTATGCCTAATGTAGATGGGCTTCGGGAGTTGATTCTTGAGGAGGTCCACAGCTCGCGGTATTCCATCTATCCGGGTGCCCCGAAGATGTACCAGGATTTGAGATAGCACTATTGATGGAGGCGGATGAAGAAGGATATAGTTGGGTTTGTAGCTTGGTGTCTCAACTGTCAGTAGGTTAAGTATGAGTGTCAGAGACCGGGTGGCTTGCTTCAGAGATTAGATATTCCGGAGTGGAAGTGGGAATGGATCACCATGGATTTTGTAGTTGGACTCCCGCAGACTTCGAGGAGGTTCGATGCTATTTGGGTTATTGTGGATCAACTGACCAAGTCCGCACACTTTATTCCTGTTAGTACTACTTACACTTTGGAGCGGTTAGCTGAGATTTATATTCGAGAGATTGTTCGCATGCATGGTGTCCCAGTTTCCATCATTTGTGATAGAGGTACTCAGTTCACATCGCAGTTTTGGAGGGCCGTGCAGCGAGAGTTGGCTACTCAGGTTGAGTTGAGCACAGGTTTTCACCCTCAAACTGACAGGCAATCCGAACGCACTATTCAGATATTGCAGGACATGTTGCGCGCTAGTGTCATTGACTTTGGTGGCTCATGGGACCAGTTTCTGACGCTCGTAGAGTTTGCACATAACAACAGTTATCAGTCGAGTATTCATATGGCTCCATACGAGGATTTATATAGGAAGAGGTGTAGATCTCCGGTTGGATGGTTTGAGCTGGGTGAGGCTAGATTGTTGGGTACAGACTTGGTTCATGATGCTTTAGATAAGGTGAAATTGATTTAGGATCGGCTTCGCACGGCGCAATCTAGACAGAAGAACTATGCGGATAGGAAGGTACGTGATGTGTCATCTATGGTTGGGGAAGAGGTCTTGTTGAAGGTATCACCCATGAAGGGTGTTATGAGGTTTGGGAAGAGGGGCAAGTTGATCCCCGGATTCATTGGGCCTTTTGAGGTGCTTCAAAGGATAGAGGAGGTGGCTTATAAGCTTGTCGTGCCACCCGCTTTATCGAGTTTGCATCCGTTATTTCATGTTTCCATGCTTCGAAGTATGTTGGTGATCCGTATCATGTTTTGGACTTCAGCACGGTTCAGTTGGGACTTATGATGTGGAGCCGGCGGCTATTTTGGATCGGCAGATTCGAAAATTGAGGTTAAAGGACATAACTTCAGTGAAGGTGCAGTGGAGAGGGCAGCCTGTGGAGGAGGCCACCTAGGAGACCAAGCGGGAGATGCGGAGAAGATATCCACACCTATTTGAGACTCCATGTATGTTTCTAAACTCGTTCGAGGACGAACGCTTTTTTAAGAGGGGGAGGATGTAACGACCCGGCCGGTCGTTTCGAGAGTTAAAGCCCCGTTTTCCCTATTTCTGCTTCTTTATGTGTTATTCAATTGTATTGTGTTGTATCGGGTTGGTTGGTTCAGGTCCCGAGTGGTTTCGGAGTGGAATGAGACACTTAGTCTCTTATTTAGAAGTTTAAGTTGGAAAAGTCAACCGAATGTTGACTTATGAGTAAACGATCTCGAATTTGGATTTTTATGATTCGGTTAGCTCCATTAGGTGATTTTGGACTTAGGGGCGTGTACGGAATGTAATTAGGAGGTCTGTGGCAGAACTAGGCTTCAATTGGCGAAATTGGAAATTTGGCATTTTTCGATCGGTAGTGGAAAATTTGGATATTGGATTCGGAATGGAATTTCGAGAGTTGGAGTGGGTTCGTAGGGTCATTTTTGATGTGTGTGCAAAATTTGAGGTTATTCAAACGAGGTTTGGTAGGTTCCGGCGTCGTTTGCGAAAATTAGAAGTAGAGAAGTTCTTAGGCTTGAATCCGAGGTTGATTTGGTTTTTTGATGTTTTTTTGAGTGTTCTAAAGGCTCAACTTAGATTGTATATTGATATGTGACTCGTTGGTATTATTGGTTGAGGTCCCGAGGTCCTCATGTGTGTTTCGGATGGTTAGCGGATTGGTTTTGGTGTTGGTGAGTTGCTGGAAATCTACTGGTGTAAGTTTTCTGGTGTTTCCGCACCTGCGGAAAGGGAGCCGCAGGTGCGAGGGTCGCAGGCGCGGAAGGTGAACGCAGATTCAAAAATTTGGAAGCTGAGGGTTGAGCGCAGGTGCGCGGGTTTGGTCACACCTTCGAGCTCGCAGGTGCGGAGTCTGGGCATTTAAGTGACCTGCGCAGGTGCGATTGTTTGGACCGCAGGTGTGGTCGCGCGGGTGCGAGTAAAAGGTCGCAGGTGCGAGAAGCCTGGGCAAAAGGTATATATTGCACACTTCGCGAATTCTGGTGCATTTTTCACCATTTCTTTTCGGATTGAAGCTTTTGGGAGTGATTTGAAGAGGGATTCAAGGTGGGTTCTCATTAAGGTAAGTTACTTGGTCCCTAATACTTGTGTTTATGGTCATTTTCCGTTGTTTAATCATATAATTAGTGAAGATTAAGGGTGAAAGTGAGGGCGTTAGAGCTTGGGAATTTCAGGATTTGATTTGGGGATTTGAAGGACCAAAGGAGGTCGGATTTGATAAATTTGGTAAGGTTGGACTCGCGAGTGAATGAGCTTTCTAGTTTTGTAAATTTTATCGGGTTTCGAGACGTGGGCCCGAGGGTCGGGTTTGAGCGGAATCTAGGATTTTGGGCTAATTTGATAGTTTTTCTCGTAGAATTCATCCCATTAGCGTATATTGATTGTAATATGTTGATTTTGAATAGATTCGGAGCATTTGAAGGCCGAGTCGAGAGGCAAGAGCATCGCGGATTAGAGATTTGACCTGTTTGAGGTAAGTAACAATTGTAAATCTAGTCCTGAGGATATGAAACCCCGAATTTCATATCATAATACTATTTTGAGGTGACGCACATGCTAGGTGACAAGCGTGTGGGTGTGCACCGTTGGGGATTGTGACTTGGTCCGTCCCGTAGCAACTATAGAGTTGCATATTTTGTTGAAATTATATAATACATATGTGTTTTAGAAAGAGTTTTCGTAAATTAGGTTGAATGCCATGTTTGGGCCTTGTGTCAGTGCTATTTGGACCCTTATGGGCCTTTTCTTACTATCCTCTCACTGTTTTCGATTGTTAATCTATACTTAGTCATGGTTATACCTGTTTACTCCATAACTCAGTTTTATTACTTTGTTCTGAGGCATATAAATGTTGTTTTGGGTTGAGTTCCCTATTTTTACTGAATGCCTGAGTGGCTTATGAGGTTTATGACTGAGTGAGGCCGAGGGCCTGATTTGTGAGGATATTTATGGGATCGGGCTGCACGCCGCAACAAGTTTGATATAGGCTGAGGGCCTGAGTTATTTATGCCATAATTTGGATTAATATAGCGCTTGGGCTGAAGGAGCCCTCCGGAGTCTGTACATACCCCCNCTGGGAGGCATGAGTGATGGTGAAGGTATGCCTGAGGGGCTGTTTACGAGTGAATGTGAGGCTTGCCCCAGGGGCTGTATATGAGTGATGTTTTGCCCGAGGGGCTGTTTATCATTTTCACTCTTCTTTGAATTGAGCCCCTGTTGAAACCGTTGAAAAAATCTTAAAATAAACTTTCACCGGAACTGGATTTTAAATGAGATGATTTGACTCAAATACTGATTTGAAAGCATGTTGTATTTTACTGAGATTTCATGATGTGGACTTTATGTGTTTTACTACTCGTCACTAGTGCTCAGTTTTTATTTACTGTTGTTACTTACTGAGTTGGCGTACTCACATTACTCCCTGCACCTTGTGTGCAGATCTAGGTGTTACTGGACGTACTAGCGAGTGTTAATTACATCCGTCGCGGATCTATCGGAGTTAGCAAGGTAGTTGCCTGGTGATCGTAACCCTAGTCTTCTCCCTCCTATCTTCCTACAGATATTTTTAGTCATTTTTTCAGACTGTATTAGTCTTAGTAATTTTAGACAGATATTGTAGATTCTCATGACTAGTGACACCTGATGTCGGGCTTTTCTTTCCGCACTTTTCATTTGTTTTGAATTTCTTTATGAAGTTTTACTATGAAATAGCTTGAAATTAGCTTTGAAATGAAATATCGTGTTGTTTTTGGGTAATGAGTCGGCTATCCTAGTACCACGATAGGCGCCATCACGACATGGTAGTTTGGGTCGTGACAATATACATGAAAAAAATGGTATTTTGAGGACTTTTGACGCAGATTCGACCTAAGGAGGCAAGAACATACTAGGAGCAAGGCAAAGAATTCTTCTACGAGTTTTCACTTCCTCTTCCTATTTCCATTATTGGTTATGAATTCTAGTATTGTAGTTATGCATACTATTATGATTAGCTAATTTGTTATCTAGGGTTTTGATGGAACCTCTTGGAGGATGAATTCTTGTTATGTTTTAATATAATTTAACCTTTGAATTTGTCTATTTGTTCAACTACGTGCTTATTTTAGTTGATTGAATGGCCATCGGTTGAATGTGCCTATTTATTATGTGTTGCTTGAGAAAGGATACATATTTAGGTGGTTGTTGAACAACGTCACTCCTAACGTATGTGAGAAATCAATACAATGGGTTTTAAAGGTAGGTTTAGAAATAACAAAGCCTTGACGTGGTCATAATGAGCGGTTAGATAAAGCCAACTAGCGTAGTTCGAGAGAATATGTCTAGTAAATTATTGTAGTTGCTCGAGAGAGAATTACGGTACCTAAAGTGCTCACGATCAGTAGAGAATACATAGACGAAATTGTAGGAAACATAGCAGGAACGATTCCAATATTTGGGGAAATCATAACTCTAGACCTCCTAAATTTAATCTCCAATCCTTAGTATCTTTAGTTGTTAATTTACTACTTTAGTTTCTTAGTTAATTAGTTAGATATAAGAATCTTAATCTTTATAACTTAGAAATTTATTCGAACTTGTCTTCTTAGCGATATTGAACAATTATGGCAAAACCTTAGTTCTCTGTGGGATTCGACTCCGAACTCTTAGACCGGATTATATTTGCAGCGACCGATTAGTCCTTTTTATAAGGCATAGTTTGGCGTGATCATTAGCCTTTGAGCAAAGCATTCTTGCTGGAGAATCATAATGAATTATTGATGTGTCACTTATTTGTTTGGAGTATTAAGTCATACAATAGCAATAATTCTCATAAAATATTTGCAAATAAGTCCTCAAAAATCACAATAAGTCATGTGAGGATTTCTAAGGAGCATAATTTTTTTTCGTAATAAGCTAGCTAAATGAGATCAATATTTATCATTTTCAAGAAAATATAATTTCTTAAAATTTTTATTTCATAACCTAATTACATCGTTTAATAATGTTTATGTAATTCATAAAAGTTTTATACTCATTAATATGAATACACGCGCAAAACGCATACCTTAAAACAAGTAATAATTAAAACTTGATGGACTTTCTGTCAAAATCAAGTTATAAAAAGATATTGCCTAACTCACCCAAGTCTCTATATAATAGGTGGGGTTTAATTTAATTTAATTTTCTTTTCTTTTTTTCCTCTGACCTATTTGATATATGTATAATACAAGATCTGGTACTAGTAGAAAACTAAAAAAGAATCTGTTGATGACATGTGCAATGACGTGGCATAATTATTGCCGTTTCTGGGTGCTTGGCTATTCTCTGTCCTATTATGGCAACTACGAATAAGAAATTACCAAATATAGTATTGAAACTAGCTGTGCTTAATAAAGAAAAATTAATAATAGTTGTGCTTAGCTTAATGGCAAATGCGTGATTCAACGAGACTTTGGACCAACTCTTGCTCTTCGCGGAACCTCCTATTACTTGTTCCCCAAGACGTACTTTTCCCAAAGAAAAAGAGAAGCAAAACACGAAATTGACCAAAAAGCTACTTGCGTTGTGTTACTATTGCCATTAATTCCCAGAAAAGCCCTTGGAGTTTTGTATTATTTTATTTGACCACCATATTATGCATTTATTAAGTTTTCATCACCATTTACATTAGTTTTTGTTTTTTGTAAGGTGCATGCAGTTTTAATCAAAATCATTCACCTCAACTATGTAACTAAATAAAACCAAACTATGGGTTATCACCTTTAATCACGTGGATTTAATTTCAACTAGGACATCCTTTAAAGTGCTTAACAATGAACTCATCGTACATTTAAAATTATTAGTTTAGAAGTTACTCAACTAAAGTTTTAGTTATTATCACATTGTACATATTAATATTCTATATCAAAAATATTTAGTTTAGCAGAACATAAAGTTATACTCCATACATTCACTACTGAAATAGATAAGCAATTTTATTTACAAATAAATTGTAGGCTCGCAATTCGGTGTCTTGTGTGATAAGAATGTGCCATTAAAATTTTATAGAAAGTTCTACAAGTAAAGGTTAGACCAACTATGTTGTATGGGCAGAGTGTTGGCTAGTCAAGAACTCTCTTATTCAGAAGATGAAAGTAGTTGAAATGAGGATCTTGAGATAGATGTGTGGGCATACCAGGTTAGATAAAATTATAAATGAAGATATTCGAGGAAAGGTGGGAGTGACTCCGTAGGGAATATGATGCGGGATGCGAGAGTAAAATGGTTGGGGCATGTGAAGAGAAAGAAACAAAGATGCCCCAGTTAGTTAGGAGGCGTGAGAGGTTGGTCTTGATTGGTACGAAGAGAGGTAGAAATAGGCCAAAGAAGTATTGGGAGGGGTTATCAGGCTGGTAATGGCGCAACGCTTAAGTTTACTGAAGATATGGCCTGTTGATAGTAGAGCGTGTTTTTTCTATACGGGTAATATTAATGTTATAATGGTATCTTTTTTATTCGTAGATTGCTATTACTATCTACTGTTTGATTGTTATCTTTCGCTTCATTTTTCTTAATATCTTGTTATTGTTATTGCTTGTTGCCACTGTTTAATTTCATCTTGTTTTTAGTCGAGGGTCTATTGATAATAGCAGCTCTGCCCTCCCATGATAGGAATAAGTCTATGTACAAATCACCCTAACATCCTTTCCGAATCTCACTTGTAAAAATTCACTAGGTTTGTTGTTATAATTTTATTTACATATTCTATTTCATACATAAAGAAAGTATCAACGCATGTCAATAAGAAATTATACGTATAATAATGGTATAAGAAACTCATACTTTTAGCAAACATACACCACAAAAGTTTGTTGTTAATAGTATTCAATCTATGACTCGATTTTCTAGTCATATTCAACATACTTGATTTGACTTGAAGAAAATCACTAAACTTTTGTGGCACGGTTCATTTTAGTCATTTGAGGTTTCTCCAGAATTTACGGAACCACACGTCTCAAAAATATCTCAAACGCTAAAAGAAATTTCCGCCACAAAATTAATAAAATATACGTATCCGTCGGTCCCACACTGTCTTCACGCGAAGCTTGATCGAACCAACCGTATATAAAAAAAAAATGTCACCCTATATAAAATGAGCATGTTTCGTAAACCCTTCACACAACACAAAAAAAAAGGAAAACAGAAATATTACAAAAAGAAAACCTCTTGCCTTCTTTCCCAAGTTTCTTTCCAAACTTCCTGCAACTCTTGAATTTTGATCGGAGTTATCAAAGATGATGTCACGTGGAGGGACAAGGATGACCCGAACTGTGATGGGTCACATGGGTCCACGTTACTTCTCCACTGCAATTCTTCGAAATGATGCCGGAACAGGGGTTATGACTGGGGCCGTCGGTTTCATGCATGGGACTCCGGCAAATCCACCGGAGAAAGCGGTGGTGACGTCGTTTAGGCATTTTGCAGTGATGGGTTCACGCAGCGCTAGTACTATGGCTTTGAATGATAAGCAGCACGATAAAAAAGTAGAAAACGGCGGCGCCACCGCATCTGGCGGCGGTGATGGCGGTGATGAGAAATCAGTAGTGAGTTATTGGGGTGTTCCGCCTTCAAAGGTTACTAAAGAGGACGGTACTGAATGGAAATGGAATTGCTTTAGGGTAAGTGTAATTAGCTTTTTCACATATTTTATGATTTTTTCTTTTTGAAAATTTTTCGAGATCTTAGAGAATTTAATTTTTCTTTGTTGTGACTAATGGTGGATTTATTTTGTGGGATGTAGCCATGGGAGACGTACAAGGCTGATTTGTCAATAGATCTGACGAAACACCACGCGCCAACCACTTTCTTGGACAAATTTGCTTATTGGACTGTTAAGGCTCTCCGATACCCAACTGATATATTTTTTCAGGTATTTAAGTTTTTCTTTTCTTGTATTTTGTGTTTCTGGTTGTTTGAATATGACGTTATTTGTCCGAACAAATTTGGTACTCCTATATGGCTCTCACCCTATTTAGAAGAGAAAAAAAGTTCAGTTACCTTTCCCAGAATTTTGGAATATTGCTTAGATTATTATTATTTCAGGCGATGATACTCTATTTTTTACCTTTTATTTTGAATCTTGGAATTATAATAATTTGGCTAGCTCTTAAAAGAAAAGCTTTTAATGCCGTTAGTGAAGAATTTAATTAGATTGTATTCTTATAATTTATAGAAATAAAAATAGTAGTAGTTGCTTATGTGGTAGATTTTAATTGAAAGCAAATAAGAAGAAACAAACAAACAAATGAAGGGATGGCTAAAGCTTTAAGTAAATTTACTGGGTTATAGATCCAGATTCAAGAATAACTCTTCTTTAAGTCAACTTGAATATTAAAACTATTTATCATTGAAAATCAAGCATCGAAATTCTTTGTGTGGGTTATAATGAATTAATTAATGTGGTGCAGAGGAGATATGGTTGTCGAGCAATGATGTTGGAAACAGTGGCTGCAGTGCCTGGAATGGTGGGAGGAATGTTGTTACACTGCAAATCACTGAGGCGATTCGAGCAGAGTGGAGGATGGATAAAAGCACTGTTAGAAGAAGCTGAAAATGAGAGGATGCATCTCATGACTTTCATGGAAGTAGCCAAGCCTAATTGGTACGAGCGTGCACTTGTCTTTGCAGTGCAAGGCGTCTTCTTCAACGCCTACTTTGTCACTTACCTGCTTTCTCCAAAGTTGGCTCATCGTATCGTGGGTTACTTGGAAGAAGAGGCTATTCATTCCTACACTGAGTTCCTCAAGGAATTGGACAAGGGTAATATTGAGAACGTCCCTGCTCCTGCTATTGCCATTGATTACTGGCGTCTCCCTAAAGACTCCACTCTCCGTGATGTTGTCTTGGTTGTAAGGGCTGATGAAGCTCATCACCGCGACGTCAACCACTTTGCATCTGTAAGTGGAGCAACACAAAACAGTTATAGACTCTTTATATAGCAAATATGGTTCATGTTTTGTTCTTAAGTCCTGACTTAGCTAACTAATTTCTTCTATGGTTTTGATTGCAGGACATTCATTATCAGGGACAACAGCTGAAGGACTCTCCAGCACCAATTGGGTATCACTAATACCCAGAGATTCATCAAGTTAAATGTCACTAGCTATTATCTTCTTTTTTGTACTGGTATAGAGCTACCCTACTACTATTTTGAATGTTGATGTACATATTTTTTTCTGTGGATTTGGTTGGTTTTTTACTACTGCCTTCATGAATCTCTGAGATAGCAGTAGAGCACAATGAGCACTGTATGATTGGAGCATATACCTTCTTGATAAAAATTTACCATCTTGGTTTTTCCAAGACAATTTGCTTTTCATTCTTTTTTTTTTTTTGTGTGTGTGTGTTTTATTCGTTGAATTTTATTAGCAGAAATTAGATTGACAGATCACCCTTAAAACATGCTGAACTTGAATGAGTGTTTGAATTGTTTCAAACCGCTACGTCGTACCTAAAACAAACAACCAAAATGAGTTTGTTATGGCCTTTGAACAAATTCAAAAGTGGATTGAACTTTAGAAATTATATTCTCAGCGTGATAGCATCCTAGGAAGCTCAAATCCATTCAAGGACAAGAATGAAGCTTTGGAATCTCAAAGAGAGCCTTTAACAAGATGTCAAGCTAAAGTGTTGCCAAACAAGGTCATTAAACATTAAGTGAAAATAAAAATGATGTTAATTGGAATAAGAGCTCAAGGATAAAGGATATGAATTGCCTAGATATTACAATTGTCTTATGGCCCAAATTTATGTCCAGGAAAAGGAGGATTGGAACCCAAGAGACATCCTTTGAAGAAGGTCCTAGTCAGTCCACTTTTGAACCAATTTGGCACCTAATTAAAATGTGTCCGAACTGTAGCCCATGAAGTCCTACATAAAGTCACTTTTTTATAGCATAAAAAAGACTTACTTGATGTCCAAGAAGGGTACATATGTGTGCTACATGTTGAGTGCAAGTTCGCGCCAAGTTGCTTAAATTTCCTTCAAGATTTTCAAGATTTTCAAAATTCTATCCAAGATTGGTTTGGGACTATATTTATCGCTTTTCTAGTTAGTTAAGGTTATGTTTTCCTTTTCCTAAGATTGTTAGAATTACTTTCCAAGAATGACTTGATTTTTGCTTCCTATTATTTTTCTTTTCCTAAGGTAGTTGGACTTGTTGACCAAAGTAGTTTATGACTTTATTTCCTTATTTTTTTAGCCTTACTTTCGTGACCCCCTTCTACCTATATAAAGGGAGTCTTATTTGTTTATAGACTTAGATTATTATAGACAATATCAATAAAAATTGTGAGATTTTTCTTGCACTCTTGTGTGTGGCTAGTTTTGAATTTATCCTTCAACCTTCACGACTCAACTTAAGATGGTAAAGTTAAACCCTTTTCGAAATCTTAGATCACTTCTAGATATTCAAGAAAGGTGATAAGTATAGGCTTATTGTTGTTCTTGTTATTCTAAAGGGTCGAGTTTCACAATCTATTTCTTATTTTTAAGTCTCTACCAAAGGCGATTAGTTCTTCGTTAGCTAATTGTTGTTGTTAGGATTCAACTTCAAGAATAGACTTCTTGAATTCAAGAAACTCTTTCTTGAATTCAATCTATCTTTAATTTACTTCTTTTTTGTTTCTTTATTTTTTTTTTTGCTTCCGCACGTTTCTTGATTTTCTTTAGTAGTTCTAGGACCCATATCGTATTATATTGTTATCAGTCAGGTGTCTCTGAACTTGGTGAAGCTCCAACTCCAGAAATATGCAGATTGCTCAGGACAATTGATCAATGAAGACAAGAGTTTCTTTTTAGTTAAACCAAACATCTATGCTAATGATATAGCAAGGATTAAACATATCACTGGCTACAAACACAAAGAATTTCTTCATATATATTGGTTGTCCTCGTTATGTTGGCAGGAAGTTGATTTCGACTTTCAATGACTCTGTCTCTGAGATAGTGAGGAAAACATAAGGGTGTCATGGGAATGTCCCATGCAAAACTATCTAAGAATAGACTTATCTATCTTAGAGCAAAATAGAATGGCTATGGCAATCGTGTCCATATGCCAATCGTGTCTCTTTCCCACAAGATTGATGCATTATTGTTAAATGGGAAAGATCTCAGGTAGATTGGACCAAAATCAACACAGTTGACAGTTACAATGGAGAAGGTCTTACAGGAGCTGGAGGTATAGTAAAGGATGCTTCAGGGTGCTTGATCATGATGTTTGCGCAATTCTTAGGTGGAGGTAGTAGTAATCTAGCTGAAGCAAATGCTGCTAAAATAGGAGTGTAATGGTATATCTCTCACAGATTTCAGAATTTTATATTGGAGTGTGACTCTCTGTTGATTATCAATATGCTCAAGGTCACCACCAACATAGCTTGGCAATTAAAGGATGCTATTCTTGAAACTACAAAGCTACTTACTCAGGCCAATTGTGTCATCTGTCATTGTTATCGATCGAGAAGCAAATCATGTAGCGGCGCATTAGCTAAGTACAATATTGAGGAACAAGTTGGTTTTTCTATGATGTGAGAGATCTTCCTTGTGAAGCTGCTGGGATATACATTCTGGGAAGGCTAATATGACATCCACAAAATACAAGCAAAGAAAGAATCAATATGTAAGCTTCTAAACTACTTTTTCTTTTCTCTTTTGGAAGGTGAAATAGAAGTATGGTGAGTATACCTCCCATCATGTATTTTGTTATGTATTTAGCAAACAAGTAGGATAACTGTATACTTTGGCACAGAGGTAAGTTTTATATATGTACACCTTTCTTTGGTGTATTTGGGTTGAAATAGAATATATATATATATGGGCCTTCGATAATAATTGAAAAATAGTCATAGTTTCAAAAGTAATCGAAATTTAATTACTTTCTCATGTAAAGATAAATTCTGAACAAAAACATCCTTAAAATCTGTAAATATTCCAACATATTCGAATCTTTTACATGTGAGCTTCCAACATAATGTGCTAGAATTCCAACATGATGTGCTGGAATTTCACAATGTGCTAGAGTTCCAAAATAATATGCGAGAAGTTTATATGCAGGAGCTCCATAGCATATTGTACTGGAACTTTCCGTGTGCTGGAGTTACAACATAATATGCTGGAACTTTCCATGATTCAACAAACAATGGCTATTTTCAATGACTTTGAAAGCACTGGCTATTTTTCGATCACCGAACTGGTTAGTCCGTGCTATTTTCATAATAAGCTGATGATTGGGTATGAGAGGAAGCAACACCATATGGTTGAGTGTTTTTTTTTTTTTTTAAGATTGTATATTCATGAAATTTTACTTATACAATTTGTAAGTGGACTAATCGTCTTTCTCAAATAATACATTTGAAGGGAGGAGACTCTAAAATTGTATTTAACCGTGAAGCTAAGAATCGACCTGTGAATAATGAATCGCCTTTTTTAAGATTTGTGTTCTTGGTGCGGGCTCTTACGGCAAAGTGTATTATGCAGTGAAGGTTGATTCATTCCTGCTATGTGCTTTCAGTTGCTGCTGTAAAATGATGTGATATTTGGCATTCAATTTCACTCCATATCTTGGAAACTCTTAACAGGTTGTCCTGACGTGGTTCAGTTCTTTGGAGCATACGTAAGCATCGAAAATGGTATTCCAACTTACAATTTGTTTCTTGAATATGCATGTGGTTTGATCAATTCAAAGAGAGGAAATTAAAGATGACAGAATTTGAAATAGGTTTCTATGCGTACGTATCAACTCTTAAAGGGTACGGTATTCAAGATGTTCATAAAAAAGGGTCGGTCTAGGTCCGAGATACATTGTGATGTTAAACCTGTTAGCATAAACTTTAATCGTATACCAGGACCTTGAACAAGAAAATCTTACATATAATCGTTATAGAAAACATACCTGAATCGTAGGCCATTATCGTGAAGCGGAAGCGTTAATTAGTAAGTTGGTTTCTCGCCCCTTGCCCTAGCTTTACGTTACCGCCGCCTTTAGTGATGGGAGGAAAAATAATACGGTAGCCCTAATGGGTGGGGAGAGGACCAATTTATAGAGGTTCTCATTTAATCCGGTACGTCCATCAAAAATCGATCGGACGGATGAGATTTGTTAATTAAATATTAATTATGGGTCTTAAACCTATTGGGCCACAAGTAAATTAACGTAAGAAAACTTACATTCTCCCACTTGGCCCAATAATCACATAATATTAATATTTAATCGTATAAACATTAGTCGCGCATAAACAAATCTCTTCTATAATGTCCATCATAAACACCATAATACGACAAACTACTAAATGTGAGTTATGGCGGTTATATGTAATTAGTCTACATGCTCCCTTCCATATACTACAACATTAGCAACTCATCGTACGAGGTCCATAAGCTATAAATATTATGGTCCACAATAATGTCTCATTGAGACTTATCCTGTAACATCTCAAAACAATAATGTGTACACCATTATGAGAAACAGGAATCATTAATGTACATCAGAAACATATAAATGGTGCTCAGAGTGTCATAACATCATAAATACATCAATCATGAATACAGCCAAGACCCATTCTATGTACATGTTCACTAAATATCTTTGGATGTAAACCTTTTGTTAACGGATCTGCAATCATGAGATCAGTTCTAATATGCTCAAGTGACACTCTTTGTTTCTGAACTTCATCCTTGACAGTAAAGTACTTTAATTCCATATGTTTGGCACCTTTGGAGTACTTATCGTTCTTGGAGAAGAATACTGCTGCAGAATTATCACAGTACATTTTCAGCAGCTTGGTAATGGTGTCGACAACCCCAAGTCCTGAAATAAAGTTTCACATCCATAATGCATGAATTGTGGCTTCAAAACATGCCACAAATTCTGCTTCCATCGTGGATGTAGCAATGACAGAATGTTTGACACTCTTCCATGATATTGCTCCTTCAGCTAATTGGAACAAATAACCAAACATAGACTTTCTAGTGTCAATACATCCAGCGAAATCTGAATTTGAGTATCCAACAACTTCCAAATTCTTGGATCTCCTATACATGAGCATGTAATTCTTCGTTCCTTTCAAGCACCTCAAAACTTTCTTTGCAGCTTTCCAGTGATCAATTCTGGGGTTACTCCTGATATCTTCCTAGCATTCCGACCGCGAAACTAATGTCCGGTCTTGTGCAAGTCTGAGCATACATCAGACTACCAACAATTGAAGAGTAAGGAATTGATTCCATTTCTTTTCGTTCTACATCATTCTTAAGGCATTGCATGAGACTAAATTTGTCCCCTTTTTGAATTGGAACAATTCCTGCTGAACAATTGTTCATGTTAAATCTCTCTAGAACTCTTTCGATATAGCCTTTCTGAGACAATCCAAATAAGCCTTGTGATCTATCACGGAATATTTCTATTCCTATCACATAGGATGCCTTACCCATATCTTTCATTTCAAAATTCTTAGAGAGAAAATCTTTAGTCTCACGCAATATGCCTAAATCATTAGCAGCAAGTAGAATATCATCAACATATAGGACTAAAAATATAAACTTGCTCCCACTGATCTTTTGGTATATACACCGATCAACGGTATTTTCCACAAATCCAAAAGATGTTATGGTATTATTAAACTTTATATACCATTGTCGTGAGGCTTGTTTAAGTCCATATATTGACTTCTTCAGTTTACACACCATTTGACTTTTTCCTTTAGTTTCGAAACCCTCTGGTTGGTCCATATAAACTTCCTCCTCGAGATCTCCATTAAGAAAGGCAGTTTTCACATCCATTTGGTGTAACTCTAAATCATAATGAGCCACCAATACCATAATAATTCTTAATGAGTCTTTCTTTGAGACCGGTGAAAAGGTCTCTTTGTAATCAATGCCTCATTTCTGAGTATAACTCTTGGCAACAAGTCTGGCTTTATATCGTTCAATATTTCCATTTGAATTGCTTTTGGTCTTAAAGACCCATCTACACCCGATTCTTTTAAAACTTTCTGGTAATTCAACGAGATCCCAGACTTTATTGTATTCCATGGATTTTAGCTCTTCCTTCATGGCATCAATCCATTTTTCAGACTCATTACTTTCTATGGCTTGTGAAAATGAAACCGGATCCTTATTAAGACCAATGTCAAAATCTGACTCTTGCAAATAAACCACGTAACCATCCGAAATAGCCGATTTTCTAACTCTTTGAGATTTTCTTAATGGCATTTCTTGTGGTTCATTTGTGTCAGATATTTATGAGTTAGTTTCTTCATGAAGTGTTTCATCCAAATGTTGCTCGGTGTTGTCAAAGTGTTCTTCAACAACTGGAACAATATTTGATATTTGTGTGGAAGTAGGTACATTCGTGGGTAATAGAATATTGACCCTCACCTCTTTTATTTCCACACTTTGCTTTTCAACACTCCCACTAATTTCACCATTCTCAAAGAATCTTGCATTACCGGTTTCAATAATTCTCGAACTATGGTTTGGACAGTAAAACACATACCCTTTAGATTTCTCTGGGTAACCAATAAAGTAATCACTTACTGTTCGAGAATCTAATTTCTTTTCTTGTGGATTATAAACTCTAGATTACGATGGGCAACCCCAAACATGCAGGTGCCTTAAACTAGGTTTCCTTCATGTCCACAGTTCAAAAGGGGTCTTTGGAACTGCCTTACTAGGAACCCTGTTTAATAAATATACAGCGGTTTTAAGAGCATACANGAAACGTGCTCCCGCTGATCTTTTGGTATATACACCGATCAACGGTATTTTTCACAAAACCAAAAGATGTTATGGTATCATTAAACTTTATATACCATTGTCGTGAGGCTTGTTTAAGTCCATATATTGACTTCTTCAGTTTACACACCATTTGACCTTTTTCCTTTAGTTTCGAAACCCTCTGGTTGGTCCACATAAACTTCCTCCTCGAGATCTCCATTAAGAAAGGCAGTTTTCACATCCATTTGGTGTAACTCTAAATCATAATGAGCCACCAATGCCATAATAATTCTTAATGAGTCTTTCTTTGAGACCGGTGAAAAGNGACGCCTTTCTGCAACACCAATTTGTTGAGGTGTTCCTGTGCCACGTTCCTTGAGGAACTTTGTAAATGGACCTGGACATTGTCCTGATTCATTATATTTACCATAATATTCACCACTTCTATCTGACCTAATAATTTTCACATTTTTATATAATTGCCTTTCAACCTCATTAACAAATACCTTGAGAGCATCTGCTACTTGAGATTTTTCTTTTAGCAAATAGATCTATCCATAACGTGAAAAATCATCGATAAAGGTAATAAAATATTTCTCTCCACCAAAAGATGGAACATCAAAGGGTCCACAAATATCGATGTGTATAATTTCAAAAGGCTGGGTGCTTCTTGTGGCACCTTTCTTATTATGCTTGGTTTGCTTTCCCTTGATACAATCCAAACATATAGTAAGATCAGTAAAATTTAAATTCGGAAGAATCTCACTCTTTACTAATCTTTTTAACCTTTCTTTGGATATATGACCCAAACGTCTATGCCACAAGTAAGCAGAACTTTCATCTAGTGAGCTACGTTTAATTCCAACATTATGTTGAACATTAAGAAGGGACTCAGAAAAACCAATAACGAGTTTCAATTTATATAAACCATTACTAAGAAAACCAGAACCATAAAAGATATCATTCTTATATAAATTAAAACATCCATTTCCAAACTTTAAATCAAATCCAGAAACATCAAGTCTTGAAAGAGAAATCAAATTCCTAGAAACTGAAGGTACATAAAGAGTCTGTAATAGATCAAGGTGACATCCAGTCTCCATGATCAAACGATAAGTCCCTATGCCTTCAATTGGAGCCTCCATACGATTTCCCATGAATAAGAAATCCTTATTTGGATTTGTAGTTTGGATCGTAAGGAATCCCTACAACGTAGTAGATACATGAGTAGTTGCACCAGAATCAAGCCACCAAGTATTATTAGGAACTTATACTAAATTTGATTCGAAACATACAAAAGCACTAATTGTACCTTTCTTTTCGAACCAAGCTTTACGTTTCAAGCAATCTTTCTGATAGTGTCCTTCCTCGTTACATAAACGACGTGTATCTGCCTTATGTTCCTTGTTAGCATCCTGTGGAGCTTTAGCAGGTGCTTTCTTCTTCTTGAACCTGTTGGCCTTCACTTTAAGTCCTTTACCAGCTCCTTGACTCATGAGGTTAATTGAATGACTCCCTTGTTTCTTAAGTCTCGACTCCTCCTGAGTAAGCATACTGGACAATTCACTAACATTCCATTTATCCTTAATAGTGTTATAGTTAATTTGAAAAGGTCCATACTCAGGAGGCAACGAGATCAGAATAAACTGAACCAAGAAGGAGTCATCCACTTTCATCCCTAAGGTCTGAAGTCTTGCTGCAATGTTAGTCATCTCGATGATATGGTTTTTCATACTACGCGACCCATCAAACTTCATGGTCGTGAGTTCAGCCATTAGTGTACCAGCGAGAGACTTATCTGCAGAACGAAAACGTTCTTCCACAAACGTCAGGTATTCCGCACTACTAAAAACCCAGCAAAAAGCGACCAAAAATTTGCGACCAAAATTGGTCTATCAAAAAAAGCGACCAAAGTTGGTCTCTAAAATGGATAAAATAATTAAAAATTAATTGTAAATAAATTAGCGACCAAAGTTGGTCGCTTTTTGGTCGATAATGTGGTCAAAATGTTGAACGGCTAGTCAGACTTGCTTGGTCAAAGAAATATTAAAATTAGCGACCAACTTTGGTCGCCAAAGTGGGACCCAGTTACAAAATTTTTAATTATTATATTATTATTTTAAAAAATTATAAAATTTAAATATAAAATTTCATATTGGAGACCAAAGTTGGTCGCTTATGGAAGTGGAAAAAAATAGAGACCAACTTTGGTCGCTAATATGGGACCCAGATATAAAATTTTATTAATTATATTATTATTTAAAAAAATTATAAAATATAAATAAATATAATTTAAAATTAGCGACCAAAGTTGGTCGCTTAGTAAATGGGAAGCAGATAGAGACCAATTTTGGTCGCTAATCTAGGACCCAGTTCTAACGTTTAACAATTATGTTATTATTTTAAATATTTTAAAATATAAAATAAATCTGATTTATATTTAGCAACCAACTTTGGTCGCTAATTTTGATTTCTGTATAAAAAGCGACCAAAGTTTGTCTCTTTCAGGTCAACATTGATCAAAATTAAATATCATACTATCTAAATAATATAAATATAATACGTTAACACTTTTGTAATACAAGAGATGAATAAACTAAAATATACTCTAACATGCTATATATGTAATTAAAATTGTACAACGAAGATTGTTATATATATACACACACACACACACACACACACAAACACTTCACTGTAATACTATAACGTATATATAATTCAACGATGCATCTGAGTAGGTTATACATTATCATATACTATAACCCGACCCTGTGTTACTAGCACTTCATGTATATATATACACACACACCAAAACATACTTCACTGTAATACTATAACGTATATATAATTCAATGATGCATCTGAGTAGGTTATACAGTATCATATACTATAACCCGACCCTGTGTTACTAGCACTTCATGTATATATATATATATATATATATATATATATATATAGACACACACACACAGACACTTCACTGTAATACTATAACGTATATATAATTCAACGATGCATCTGATGGTGAACCAGTGTAAGTAGCAGTAAATAACTTAGTGAACATGTCCAGTCTCCACAAAGCATCCGCTGACATGGCTGCTCCCTCTGCTACCGGCGCTGCAATACCCGGCTAAGCTACTCTGGCTGGCTGGGGTGCCAGAGTCTGAAACTGTGGAGCGAGCTCTGGTACGCGGGCGGCAGGAGTCTGGGCACCTCCCCCAGCCTGAGAGGCGGCTGGTGCTGTAGGAAGAAGACCCGCCTGGGCTACACTCTCCATGAGTCCGACTAGACGGACAAGGGCGTTTTGAAGCACTGGGGTAGCTATGAACCCCTCTGGGACCTGAGCTGATCCAACTGGGATTGCCGGAACTAGGACCTCCTCGTCAGACTCGACCTGAGGGTCCTCCATTGGGGTTGCTGCTCTAGGCTGAGCCCGGTCCCGGCCTCGGCCTCTAACACGGCCTCGTCCTCGACCTCGACCCCGAGTAGGAGTTGTAGCAGGAGTGTCAGGCTGCTGGGCGGAACCAAGGGAAGCACGCGTCCTCGCCATCTACGAGAGAATAGAATAGAAACTCAATCAGTACTCAGAATTCATAGTGCACGACAGAGAAGAAAAGAAATATGGAGTCATCCTAACTTTGCAGCATCTAGGGGATAAATACAAACGTCTCCGTACCGATCCCTCAGACTCTACCAAGTTGTCCGTGAGTTGTGAGACCTAAGTAACCTAGGGCTCTGATACCAACTTGTCATGCCCCGAACTCCCACCATCGGGCCGTGATGGCGTCTAACGTTGAACCCGCTAGACAAGCCAACGTGTACATATAAACTAGCATATTAACATCAATTTAATAGGATAAACTAAACGGTTCATAGTTTAACAGCGGAAATAAATACGGTCTCAAGCTAAATAAGGAGAACATGATACAGCAACGCGTAAACTTTCCCAAAACCTGGAGTCACAAACTCACGAACTGTCTATAAGAGTGCTAAATACAAGTCTGGAAGGAAAAACATGTCTGCCTCTGAAGCTAGAGGAAAAATAAGACAGAATCGAAGACAAAAGGGATGTAAGAAACGCCAAGGTCCACGAACGCCAGCGGGTATACCTTGAAGCCTTTATGATAAGCTGGAAGACACTCCCACTAATGATGTCCTCTGGGTCCGGCTGCGTAATCTGCACAACATAACAAAGTACAGGCGTAGCATCAGTACAACCGACCCCATGTACCGAGTAAGTGTCGAGCCTAACCTCGGCGAAGTAGTGACGAGGCTAAGACACGACAACAAAGTGTACCTGTGCAGTTCAATAGTATAGCAGAAACTAAACAAGAATACAATTACGGGGAGAACATGTCGGGGGCAAGAGATAGCAAATACTGAAATGACATAAACGAAAGCAACAATCTGAAATATCTGAAAATAATAACGGGAAATGAAAACACAGATTAAACAGTGAAAGATGCGGCACGACATGTCCCCTCGTGCATAATAATAATATAAAACATGCACGGAATGTCCCCTCGTGCATAATCAATATAAATATGGCACGGAATGTCCCCTTGTGTATAATAAATATAAACATGGCATGGAATGTCCCTTCTTGCATAATAAATATAAACATGGCACGGAATGTCCCCTCGTGCATAATAAATATAAACATGGCACTGAATGTCCCCTCGTGCATAATAAATATAAACATGGCACGGAATGTCCCCTCGTGCATAATAATATAGAACACGGCACGGCATCACCCTTCGTGCTTTAACACTCTTCCTCACCCAAACAACAATCACAAACAAGGGCAAGGAAATAAACAGAGTAAAAATAGAAATTCCGGCAAGGGAACATCAATTAAACAATTAAATCCCGGCAAGGGAACAATAACAGTAATCTCAACATCCTAATAAGGGAGACAATATCAAAAGCAACAATGACCCGGGAAGGATATATTTTAGTAGCTCTTTCTCTTTCTTTCACTTCATTTCATAATTTACTCTATTACTTGAGTCAATGCTCCAAAGGATACAATTATATCATATACCTTCATCATTCGTATTACAATCTGAGCCAATGCTCCAAAGGATACAATTATCTCATATATCTTCATCATTCGTATTACAATCTGAGCCAATGCTCCAAAGGATACAATTATCTCATATATCTTCAGCATTCGTATTACCATCTGAGCCAATGCTCCAACAGAGTTTAAAGATTACAATTCCCTTCACATATTCTTCACAACATATAGAAATCATCAATTAAGCATGGAAATTACAACAAAATCAGAATATTCACAATATAAGGACTCACGGTCATGCTAGACACCAATGTATAGATACTCGTCACCATGCCTATACATCGTATTTGACAATTAGCAAATAGCAAATAATACTCAACTCCTATTCCCTCAAGCTAAGGTTAGACCAAACACTTACCTCGGGTCCAAAATATAGCAATCAACCCTCTAACACCGCCTTTCCTTTAGAATTCAACTCTGAAATGGTATTATCTAGGCATAATCAACTCAAGTATATCAATAAGGACTCAATAATTCAATTACATAGCCTATTTACCCATCTATATGCATTTTTTCAAAATAACAAAACTCGACCCCGGGCCCGCTTGGTCCAAACACAAGGCTCGGACTAAAACCATGTCACCCATTCACCCACGAGCTCGAATATATAAGGTGTTTTCAAATTCGACCCCAAAACGAGGTCTTAATTAAGAAAATTCAAAAGGACCTAACTCTACCCAAATTCCAGATTTTCTACTCTAATTTGCATGTTGTAGGCTTAGGAATTCATTAATTATAGATGAAAAATGAAGGAAATGAGTTAAAATTTACTAACCCAAGAAGTTTTGGTGAAGGATGGCTTCAATGGATGCCTAAGGGCTTTGGAGAAGAAGAAGTTCGTTATTTTCTAAGTGAATCCCGTAGCTACTGGTTCTGGAAATATTTATATACCACTAGGCAAAATTGTGCATCGCGATCGCGGGAATGGGTATGCGATCGCGGAGAGTCTGGTTCCTACACTCTGCGATCGCGGCTAAAAGAATGCGATCGCGAAGAAGAACCTGGGATCCCCCCTCACTGCGATCGCGAACAAGTGACTGCGATCGCGAAGAATACCTAGCCAGCCCCCGCCCAGACCCCCTATGCCTCTATGCGATCGCGAACTGTGCTATGCGATCGCATAGAGGAACCGACCTCCTCCTACACCAAACTCTATGTGATCGCAGAGGAACCTACGCGATCGCATAGAGAAAATCGCAAAACACCAACAACAACTCAAAAAAAACAGATTTTCCATGTTTTTACACCCCGTTAACTACCCGAAACTCACCCGAGCCCTCGGGTCTCACAACCAAAAACACACACGACTCCCAAATCATCCTACGGACTTATTCAAGCATTCAAATTGCCAATATAACATCATATACATCGAATTAAACCTCAAAATCCATGAATTCTGTCAAATTTCATAAAACATCAAATTTTCCATTTCAAGTTCGAAACACGTCAAACGAAATCCGTTTTCAACCAAACTTTACAGAAAGCGCTTAAACCATATATAAGACCTGTACCGGGCGCCGGAACCAAAATACGGGGCCGATACCATCACTTTCTAATCAGATTTCATTTTCAATTTCCTTAAATATTTTCAGAAAATAATTTCACTCAAAAATTCATTTCTCGGGCTTGGGACCTCGGAATTCAATTCCGGGCATAAGCCCAAGTCCCATATTTTCCTACGAACCCTCCGGGACCGTCAAATCAGGGGTCCGGGTCCATTTACCCGAAATATTGATCGTAGTTAAATTTATTCATTTTAATATCAAGTCTTAGCATTTTTCACTGAATTTCATATTTAAGTTGTCCGGCTACGTGCCCGGACTGCGCATGCAAATCGAGGCAACTACAAATGAGGTTTTCAAGGCCTCGGAAGTACGGAATAGGTAATACAATAGGTAATGACCTTTTAGGTCGTCACAATACACACACACACACACACACACACACACACACACATACACTTCACTATAATACTATAACGTATATATAATTCAACGATGCATCTGAGTAGGTTATACAGTATCATATACTATAACCCGACCCTGTGTTACTAGCACTTCATATATATATATATATATATATATACACACACCTCCCCCACTGCCTCACCGCCACTACCTCGCCGGCCACTGCCGCCCTTAACTCTCTCCTTCTCCACCTAAAAAAAATCAAGGTTAGAGTTATAACCTTGATGTATTGTAGTTTATTTTTTCAATTAGTGTTTCAATTCTTTGAACATTGTATTTTATTGAGGATTAGTGTTTAGGTCTTCTTCTAATTAGTTTTGTTAATTAATTTATTAACTAATTAGTTTAATTAGTGTTGAATTTAGTTTAGTTAGTTAGAATTTTATACTTTGTCTTGATAGTTTAGTTAGAATTTAGAGTTTAGGATATGAATTAAATTTTAGAATATGAATTGGAATTTTACTTTATGAATTAGAATTTTAGTTTATGTATTGTAATTTTAGTTTATAAATTGGAATTTTTGGATATGAATTGAACCTTTAGGATATGAATTGAACCTTTAGGATATGAATTGAACTTTTAGGATATGAATTGAAATTTTAGTTTATGTATTATAATTTTAGTTTATAATTTGGAATTTTTGGATATGAATTGAGCCTTTAGGATATGAATTGAACTTTTGTGGATATGGATTAAAATTTTAGGGTATGAATTGGACTTTTAGTTTATGAAAAAATTTTGTGTATGAATTGAACTTTTAGGATATGAATTGAGCCTTTAGGATATGAATTGAATTTTTGTGGATATGAATTGAACTTTTCTGGATATGGATTAAAATTTTAGGATATGAATTGGACTTTTAGTTTATGAAAATTTTTTGTGTATGATTGAACTTTTAGGATATGAATTGAGCCTTTAGGATATGAATTGAACTTTTGTGGATATGGATTGAACTTTTAGGATATGAATTGAGTCTTTAGGATATGAATTGAACTTTTGTGGATATGAATTGAACTTTTAGGGTATGAATTGAGCATTTAGGATATGAATTGAACCTTTAGGATATGAATTGAAATTTTGTGGATATGAATTGAAATTTTTGGATATGAATTGAATTTTTAGGATATGAGTTGAACCTAAGGAAGAGAAGTTTGGAGAAATCTGCTGCCTATAAAGTGCACATATCACGTTCATGCAAAGTTCAACATCCTTCTCTTCCAAGAAAAACGTTTTACCTTTAATTCTTTTGATTAGCATTTTCATGTTTTTGTCACTCAAATCATTGTCTGAATCCGAAGAAATATCACCAATCTCATTAAGCTTGTACGGACCAGACTTAGAAGAAAGTTGAGAATAAAACTTCCTTTCGTCTTTGTCATCACAGAGGCTTATGATCCCCGTTTTATGGGAACTGCCATGAGCAACAAACAGCTTTCCATTACCATCAACCTTGTCACTCTCAATTAAACTTCTTTTCCTCTTGGAAAATAAAGTAGAGAATTCCTCTATAACCTCTTCTTTTATCAACTTAGGAAATGTTAAATTCCTACATACACCATCACTGTTTGAAACATATGCCATTGCCTTCTCATCATCATTGTCGCTAATGAGAACAACAATTGATCAAAGACACACCATGTCAGGTACTCTATCCAAGTTATTATCTGTATTCAAGTTCATCCCGAATAATATTACTACGAGGATAATCACCAAAGCCACCAGACAGCTTTATGATGTCAATGAAGCAAGATGAGTTATTCAATAAGACTCATATTGTAAAGAAGAAGAAAGAAATTGATCCAGAAAGGTGGGTCAAGGGCCGAGCCTCGACTGTACATGTACGTTTTTTACTTTTCATTAAGTATTTTGATTTACTAATTCAATGTAATTTTTCTTATAGGTCGCTTCACAGCTGACGTGGAGGAATTCGTACGCAATCATCCACCTAATGAGTCGGGCGAGGCAATCCAACTTTCGGACGAGGATGCTGAAAGAACACTTAGTTTTACATACTTAGTTTTCCTTGAATACTTTTATATACTTTGAACTAGACAATAGAATCGGTTTTCGAATGGGCTTGTAATAAACGTTAACTTAGTTTTGTTAGTTTAATGTGTTTTCTATTGAACTTTACTTTGTTGGTTTTAATGTTGTTGTTGTTGGTATTGTTGTTGTTCTTGCTTGTAATAGGGAATTTGGTATGCTGGCAGGTGGTGTAGCTGCCAAAACAGGCAGTTTCTACCAAAATTATACCTAGTTGGTTGCTTTTTTATTTAAATTTTTTTTTCTGGGCAATAGCGACTAAGGTTGGTCGCTAATTAACCCAGATTTCCAGAAAAGCGACCAACTTTGGTCGCTATATTTTTAAAAAACAAAAATTCTGGGAATTAGCGACCAATTTTGGTCGCTTATGTATAAAAAAAAATTAAATTCTATATATTAGTGACCACAATTAAAAAAAACTAAAAAAAAAAGCGACCAACTTTGATCGCTAAATTTATATTATTAAAATACTAAAGCGACTAAAGTTGGTCGCTATTATTCTTAAAAAAAATATTTAAAAATTCAAAAAAATCGACCAACTTTGGTCGCTAAATTTATATTATTAAATATTAAAGCGACCAAATATAGGCATTTCATTAATTTCATGGATAAATTATAATTTTATGTATGCATAAACAAACTAGTTTGACCACTTTGGTGACTAATAAATATATAACATAAGTGCACACACAAAATAGAGATCATAAGGTTTTATACATGTGATTACTTTAAAAATCTAATTTGGTCACTTTGATGACTAACAAACTATATACACATTAATCATATACATAAAATAAACAATAAGTAACTTTATCAACTAATAGCCCAAAACAATCTATTAAATAAACCAAAACAAATTGCTTCATAGCAAACAATAGACAACATAAATATCTGAGGCAAACTTTAAATAGATACCTAATACATAAAGGATCAAACATTGAACTTTATTAGTGAATCTTAAGCAAAATTCATCACGGCATCCGACCTTTTTTCGTTCAAACAGAAAATTTGACATAATTTATACTAGGAGTTCATAAAAGAAATTTCATGCTTTATTAGATATCCTCAAATTAAAAGAACTGAATCAGATGCGAGATTATTACAAATTCAATTAGAACAGTACGCATCAACATAAAGATATAATATTTCTTTTACGAAGATTATCAGTTCAAATATCCGGCTCGTGATACCACATGTTAGCATAAACTTTAATTGTATACCAGGACCTTGAACAAGATAGTCTTACATATAATCGTTATAGAAAACATACTTGAATCGTAGGCCATTATCGTGAAGCGGAAGCGTTAATTAGTAAGTTGGTTTCTCGCCCCTTGCCCTAGCTTTACGTTACCGCCGTCTTTAGTGATGGGAGGAAAAATAATACGGTAACCCTAATGGGTGGGGTGAGGACCAATTTATAGAGGTTCTCATTTAATCTGGTACGTCTATGAAGTAACCGATCGAACGGATAAAATTTATTAATTAAATATTAATTATGGGCCTTAAACCTATTGGGCCACAAGTAAATTAACGTAAGAAAAGTTACAAAACCTGCTAATATTTTGGTTTTTCAGCGCTACATGCACAATAGTTGAAGTTGGCTGACTTTGGATTGTCATTAAAAGTTGGTGATGGAATGGCATATATGACTGGAGCTCCGTTGAGCAATCGGGGAACTCTACTGTATCTTTATGCACCCCCAACGTGTGGTTTTCATGCGAAAGCTTACGACACTAGGATGCATGCACTGTGGCAGAGATGATGACCGGGAGTCGGGTTTAATTGGCTAATTAAGATTCGCAATGGCAGTTTATGAATGAAGACCCTATAATGTTTCTGAGATTTTCTATACAAGTGTTTGATAAAAGACCCTATGGACAACCGAACAGCTACTCCAGCATCCTTTTATTCAGCAAGCTTTATGTATTTGTAAAACTCAAGGGATGGTAGCAACGGTTAATCCTTTTGGTTGCAAATTAAACTTCCAATTCCAGTAAGTGAGAAGGACTTCATCTTTGAAACGCCACTTAGATGGCTGCCGATAATTTAATAGCTGTTGGACTTTATGCTTAAAGACTTTAAGCATTGGGCTTAAAAGTCTAAGAGTGTGAATTGGGAAATGGTGAGAAATAAAATGGAGGGAAATGAAAATTTGAATCAAGTGAGCTTTTGTCATGAACTTTGTACCACATTGGTGAAAGACAACTANACCTCGCGTCGTCGTCGTCGTCGTCGTCGCTCGCTCGGCTTCGGCTTCGGCTGGATTCGGATTCGGATTTGGAAAATGATCGATAAGATTATTTTTTGGACAAAGTTTATTTAATTAATTATTTAATAATTAATTAAATGTCAGTTCATTAACGGAATTAACTGATCCTTCCTGAACAGACACTTTTTTATCACACCTCTTCCAATAATTGCCTATAAATTCTGAGGCATGGATTCTTTTTCCACTCACTGAAAAAATCGAAAATTTCATTCTGAATACTGCATTCTACTTTGCAGTCTCTCTCTCTCTCACAAATTCACTTGATTCGAATTTGGATTTGGATTTGAAAAATGATCGATAAGATTATTTTTTGAACGAAGTTTATTTAATTAATTATCTAATAATTAATTAAATGTCAGTTCATTAACGGAATTAACACTTTTTCCTGAACAGACACTTTTTCCTGAACAAACATCACACCTCTTCCAACAATTGCCTTTAAATTCTGAGGCATGGATTCTTTTTCCACTCACTGAAAAAATCGAGAATTTCATTCTGAATACTGCATTCTACTTCGCAGTCTCTCTCTCTCTCAAATTCGTAAGTGTGAGTTTGCTCCGTTCTTTGAGTTTGTTGGTATCCTGCAGTTTGTATTGACATTGTAGCAGGAAGGTTATTTCGTTTCATCCTGGGAGGATTTAATCCATTACCCTGGCAACTTGTAAGGGGGTTAAAATTCCTTAAGGTCACACAAGGAAATTGTGGACTCGAAATATTTCTTATCGTTTATATATTTTCTGTTTCTTCTAACAGTTCTTCTGATTTTCTAGTTTTAACACAGAGGCGATAATAAGCTTAAGGAATTTTTAAATTAACGTTTCTGTGGTGAAATTTATATTGAACTGTTATATATATTTGGTTTGGAGACTAAAGCCTTGTGCTTTCTACTCTAATAATTGATCTGTCCGGTTTAAAGAATATCAAAACTTTACTGGACTAATAAACGTACGGGTTTGAAGTATATAAAAACTTCACCATTGTTACGTATTGTATGTTTGGTTTGGTATTCAGTTTGAAGATATCAAAACTTCACTGATTTAATAAAGTTCTGTTTGTTTCCAACTTAACAGAAACATGACGAATGAAAACCAAACTAATGGAAGTATTGCTGGAACGGGTGCTTCATCGAGTGCTGCTGCTTCGTCAAGACCAGCACATACAATGGCACCGGCAGAAAAACCCGGGAAATTTTCTGGTACAGACTTCAAGCGTTGGCAGATGAAGATGTTTTTCTATCTAACTACGCTAAGCCTGCAACGATACATCAAGGAGGATGTTCCAGTCATTGGAGAAGATACTCCTGAGGCTGAACGATTTGTGGTTATTGAAGCATGGAAACACTCTGATTTCTTATGCAGAAATTACATTTTAAGTTGCTTGGAGGATGGCTTGTATAATGTCTATAGTGTCATGGAAACTTCAAAAGAGTTATGGAACGCTCTTGAGAAAAAGTACAAGACCGAGGATGCTGGACTTAAGAAGTTCGTTGCTGCAAAATTTTTGGAGTTTAAAATGATTGACACCAGGTCGGTCATCACTCAAGTCCAAGAATTACAAGTCATCGTGCATGACCTCCTTGCTGAAGGTATGACCCGAGTCAATAATTTTATTAATAATATTAATAGTGTTATTAATTATAAATTTGTTGCTGAAGGTATGGTCATAAATGAGGCGTTTCAAGTTGCTGCCTTCATTGAAAAGTTACCTCCTTTATGGAAGGACTTTAAGAACTACTTGAAGCACAAGCGCAAAGAGATGTCACTTGAGGATCTAATTATTCGTCTAAGGATACAAGAAGACAACAAAAATGTTGAAAAGAAGTCACGTGGCAACTCGACAATAATGGGAGCTAACATTGTTGAGGAAGCACCGGGAAATAAAAAGAAGAGAAAGCAGGCATCTGGACCAAAGAATTACCCGAACAAGAAAAAGTTCAAAGGTAGTTGTCACAACTGTGGAAAGCCCGGACATAAGGCCATAGATTGTCGCGCTCCAAAGAAAGAGTTACAAAAGAAGAAGAATCAAGCAAATGTGGTTGAAGTGGAGGACTTGTGTGCCATGTTGTCTGAATTCAAATTAGTAGGAAATCCAAGAGAGTGGTGGATTGATTCTGGTGCCACCTGCCATATTTGTGCAAACAAGGATTTATTCTCTTCTTATGCTCCTGCAGGACCCGAACAAACTCTTTTCATGGGAAATTCATCTACGACCAAAATTGAGGGAATTGGCAAGATTGCATTGAAGATGACATCCGAAAAAACTGTGACTTTAAATCAAGTTCTCCATGTCTCAGAAATTCGCAAGAATTTAGTATCTACAGCACTTCTTGTCAAAAATGGATTTAAGTGTGTATTTGTTTCCAATAGTGTTGTTTTAAGTAAGAATGATATGTATGTAGGCAAAGGTTACCTGAATGAGGGCCTTTTTAAGCTAAATGTAATAGCTATTCCTATCAATAAAGTTGAAACTTCTTCTTGTACTTAGTTGAGTCAAACATTTAATGGCATGCGCGCTTAGGCCACGTCAACTTCAAAACATTAGAAAATGATTAATTTGGAAGTATTGCCAAAATTTGATTGCATTAACTCAAAATGTCAAATCTGTGTGGAATCAAAGTATGCTAAGCATCCGTATAAGACTGTCAAAAGGAATTCAAGTCCTTTAGATTTAATTCACACAGATATTTGCGACAAGAAATCATCGCCATCTCGCAATGGGAAAAAGTATTTCATCACTTTTATTGACGATAGTACGAGATATTGCTATGTTTACTTACTTAGTAGTAAAGATGAAGCAATTGATGCATTCAAGCAATACAAGAATGAAGTTGAAACACAACTTAACAAAAAGATCAAAATGATAAGAAGTGATAGGGGTGGAGAATATGAATCTCCTTTTGAACAAATATGTTTGGAAAATGGCATTATTCACCAAACAACTGCCCCGTACTCTCCTCAATCTAACGGAATTGCGGAAAGAAAGAATCAAACATTAAAGGAGATGATGAATTCCTTGTTAATAAGTTCTAATTTACCACAGAACTTGTGGGGGGAAGCTATACTTACAGCAAACCGAATAATCAACCGTGTACCCCACAGTAAAACAAAGTCCATCCCGTACGAAAANTAATAATGAGCAAAGACATTGCCGACATTCAAGCTACTAAGCAAATGCTTGCTAGTAAGTTTGATATGAAAGACTTAGGAGTGGCCGATGTAATTCTAGGAATTAAAATCCAGAGGACTCCTCAGGGTCTGGCTTTGTCCCAATCACATTACGTGAAAATGGTACTTGAAAAATTCAAATACTTGGAATTTAGAAGTGCAAAAACTCCAATTGACTTAAACCATTATCTTGTAAAGAATAAAAGTAAAAGTACGTCTCAATTGGATTATGCTCGTGTACTGGGAAGCTTAATGTATATCATGAATTGTACACGTCCTGATATAGCTTGTGCAATAAGTAAACTTAGTCGATTCACAAATAATCCCAACAAACATCACTGGGTGGCAATGAAACGAGTTCTGGGATATTTGGAATATACACAAGATTACGCTTTGCATTACAATAAATATCCTGCGGTTATCGAAGGATATAGTGATGAAAATTGGATAACCGACTCAACAGAAACAAAGTCCACAAGTGGATATGTTTTTATTGTTGGTTGTGGAGCAGTATCTTGGAAGTCTTCCAAACAGACGTGCATCGCTCGCTCTACAATGGAATCAGAGTTTATAGCTTTGGATAAGGCCGGTGAAGAAGCTGAATGGCTTCGAAATTTCTTAGAAGACATTCCATTCTGGCCAAAACCTTTGGCTCCTATATGCATACATTGCGATAGTGAGGCTGGAATAGGACGTGCAGGGAGCGTTATATATTAACGAAAAGTCTCGTCATATACGACGAAGACATAACACCGTTAGACAACTACTTTCTAGTAGAATTATCACTATTGATTATGTAAGATCAAAGGATAATGTGGCGGATCCGCTTACAAAAGGCATAACTAGAGAGGGAGTTGAGAAATCATCTAAGGGAATGGGACTATGGCCGAGGACAAGTCATCATGGCGGTAACTCTACCTAGAATTTTGGATATTCCGAGATCTAGGTTCAAGGAGCTCAAACAAAGTTATGATTGACCGGTTCAACATTGTCAAAAAAAATTTTTTTTTGGTCCCTTCTAGTGATGAAGACAATGTATAGTAACAAGGATAGAACTTTATACGTTCTTTAATGATAACCTAAGTTTGATGTGGTGTCAATCTAAAAGATTACACGTTTAGGAATCACCTATGTAAGTGTGAAGTGAAGCCGCTTCAATGAGAATTCTGTAAGGCCAATTCTCTACGCACTTATAAAACCAGGTGGTGTTCATGGCTGAAACGAACACAACAATGAGAACCAAANCAAGGATAATGTGGCGGATCTGCTTACAAAAGGCTTAACTAGAGAAGGAGTTGAGAAATCATCTAAGGGAATGGGACTATGGCCGAGGACAAGTCATCATGGCGGTAACTCTACCTAGAATTTTGGATATTCCGAGATCTAGGTTCAAGGAGCTCAAACAAAGTTATGATTGACCGGTTCAACATTGTCAAAGAAATTTTTTTTTTTGGTCCCTTCTAGTGATGAAGACAATGTATAGTAACAAGGATAGAACTTTACACGTTCTTTAATGATTACCTAAGTTTGAAGTGGTGTTAATCTAAAAGATTACACGTTTAGGAATCACCTATGTAAGTGTGAAGTGAAGCCGCTTCAATGAGAATTCTGTAAGGCCAATTCTCTACGCACTTATAAAACCAGGTGGTGTTCATGGCTGAAACGAACACAACAATGAGAACCAAAAGACGGTTAAAGGTTGGTTGTGTGATATATGGTTGTCTAGGTATACACTAAAGTTCGACGGTTCAAAGATATCAAATCTACCGATTGACCGAGTATATCCGACATATGTTCACTACGGAAAGTTTAAAGGGAAACCTACTTATCCAGATGCAATTAATCCTTACTTGCAAATCACACAGCATCCATCTATGATCATTCTTGTTATAGCCATTCTCATTCATGTGGGGGATTGTTGGACTTTAAGCATTAGGCTTAAAGACTTTAAGCATTGGGTTTAAAAGTCTAAGAGCGTGAATTTGGAAATTGTGGAAAATAAAATGGAGGAAAATGAAAATTTGAATCAAGTGAGCTTTTGTCATGAACTTTGTACCACATTGGTGAAAGACAACTACACTTGTGTGTATAAATNTCGTTGCTCGCTCGGCTCGGCTTCGGATTTGGATTTGTCAAATGATCGATAAGATTATTTTTTGGACAAAGTTTATTTAATTAATTATTTAATAATTAATTAAATGTCAGAAAACTCTGCCTTTGCTGAACGTTGTTTTCCTTCCTGAACAGACACTTTTTCCTCATCACACCTCTTCCAATCATTGCCTATAAATTCTGAGGCATGGATTCTTTTTCCACTCACTGAAAAAATAGAGAAGGTAATTCCGTTTCATCCTGGGATGATTTAATCCATTACCTTGGCAACTTGTGAGAGGGTTAAAATTCCTTAAGGATACACAAGGAAATTGTGGACTCGGAATATTTATCATCGTTTATATATTTTCTTTTTCTTCTAACAATTCTTCTGATTTTCTAGTTTTAACACAGAGACGATAATAATAGCTACATTCAGTTATGCTGGGAAGACGAGTCTATTTAAAGAAATCTTCTTAGCAAAATAATCGAGTGAATAGATAATGGATCTTCTTAATTATTCATATGTATAATAAATTTGATAAATATTTTTTCTATATATGCAATCATCCAAAAGAAAAGAAGAACCATCCAGAGAAAATCATTTTTTAGAATTTTTGGACAAAAGTTTCTTGAGTACGTTTTACAGATTAGGAATATAAGACAAATTAGGTTAGATTTATGAAGACTATCCATATACAGAGCCATTACCAAAAATCCTTGAAACAAGGGAACCGATAATAAAGGCACTTCACCGTGGTCAATTTTGTTTTCTGGAGATGCAAGTTCACAGCTTAATTAGCCTAAAAACAACACCAAAAACAGAAAAGCTTCACGATTTTAAAATGTAAATTTTGCTTTCCCACAACCCCTTTTATGGTTAATCAGGTAATGATTGTCCAAAAAAAATGAAGGGAAAAAAGAGTACAACATGGTATAATTTACACATCATCTCCAAGAATCCTTTTCGAAGACTGAGAAAACTATGCACTGATCAACAAATATAGAGAAACCTTTGAATATATGTATTTCTGATCATTTTTTTTTTTTTGTTATTCTCAGAAAATATAATTAAATATCAACTATTACACTACTACATAAACGTGACGTTTAGTCACTAGAAAAGGTTTCTCTTTCTTTTTTTGTAGTAAGTATCTCACCTCACCTCGTCTATTCATTACTTTCCACTATCACAACTCGATTAGTTAGTAGAGAAGTTAAACAAGAAGAAAATAACCAAAGCAAGCATGGCGAGTCCCCATTCACTTCCTTCTGCCATGGAAAACATCACTTGAAAAGCCAAGAAGACCAAAATAAGGAACAACAATCCCCATTTCCTAAACTCATCTCCATGTCGGCTCGGCTGGTAATTGTAACCTTGAAGAGAAGGTGCATAAATAGTTGCCAGACATAGTAAAACCACCAGTAAAAGAGGACCAAGAAGGATTTTGAAGAGAGTGTAAGTTAGTAGAATAACAGCAAGAGATGCTATGATTGATTGAGTAGCATGGTATACAAAGAAAATGGCTAGAAGAGGGACAAAAAAATAAAAAGTAAAGTTTATATCATCTGTATCAAGGGCGAATGAGAATCGGTCAGTTATGGTTTGGCCATGGAGGAGTAATCCTAGACTGAGTACAAGAAGCAGAGGGACTAAGGGAGAGGGCCCTTTAACCATATTCTCTACAAAGGAAACTGGCTGTTTTGGGCAGTGTCATTTACTGTTTTTGTGATAGAATTAGTGTACAATTCAAGAACTGGATTAAAGTAATGGTGTTAGAGTAGGGTGGTTATGAATGCAAATTAAAGGGGAATAGGCGGTTGCTTCTGTTCACCAACTTGGCTTGTTTGGTATTGCTACTTTCACCTAGGTTATGACTTGATTAACAAACATATAAATAACATAACAGAAACTGACACGATGATCTTGTACATTTGCAAATTAGATTTACATTTCCACCTGAATTTTAACAAAATACATGAGATCTTGTACTTGTATTCAAATTGTAACTGGTCAAATGAGATAATTTACTTTTGGGTAAAAAGGGAGTCAAAAATTCTATTCGACTTATTTTCCTTCCGCAGCTTAATCCTTTAAAGTAGGAGGGTTTTTTAATTGGTCATTATGACATCTACATACCTAGTGAAGTTGTCAACTGTATCGGTAGGCTTGCATTTTGGTCCACATACCGAAACTAATAACATTCCAGAAGTATATACAAAAAATTAGAAAAAAATTATTTTGTGTCTCACACCACGCTTCTTTTGTCTCACAACTTTGCGGTCCCAGAACTTTGTGGACCCAAATATGGAAGATGTGGGTCCACAAATGTATGAGATAAAAAGAGATTTTACACCATAAAATCACGCCAAAAAATTGCATCATTGAGTTTGAAACCCTAGACAAATTGCATGTCAATGATAAGCCGGAGGAAGTTGAGTATAAAGTCGAGTCAATTTTATTGTCAACTGTTCTTCAGGCCCAGAAAATGCAGAATGAGCACATTGAACTACTCAGTCAGAATGAGAGTTTTAGGCTATCTTTTGCACTTCGTACTCGTGAGATATTTTAAGAGGCGATTCCTTTGAGACGGGCCTCTCTTCAGACCAGAGCTCTAAATTCACGGTTCCTGTACCCCAATGCACCATACATTTGTATACTTGATCAATGTTGAACCGATTGACTAATCCCAGACCAAGACATCTATCAACAAGCACCCATTCGCCTGAAAAAGAATTCAGAAGCAAAAGACATCAACATGGACACCCAACAGATTACCACCATGAGAGACCATTGGTTCTATCACAGTTAAGACAAAAATCCCTAGGTGATTCCTACTCATCTACCTAAGCTTTAGTGATCAGAGTTTCCCATTATCGGTGGGAGATAGCATATATCGGATGGAAGTCAAGGTGCTTGCGAGCTGACCGGGATATTTATAAAAAATTACCGCGATGGCAAAAATACAAATTGGGCTAAGTAGGTGAACGTGCAAATAGATGATCCAAGAAAACAACTCATATCAAACATCACAGCTAAAATCCTTTAATCAAATCGGTATTTTCCTGAGAAAGGATGTAGTCTTTTCAAATATTTGCAACATTTACTTTTCCTATTTGATAAATAACATTCCATTAAGCTTTTAGTGCCTACTACTCAAGGTGTCTGAATAAACCAGGGTAATGTATTTCTGTGTCCCTTCTAATATATTCCTCTAGCTCTCACCTGAAGTTTAAATAGATGAAACTGATAAAGAGGGAACCAGCATCAAAAAGGACCAAATTGGGAGAATGTTTTCCAATTCCCAAACAGGGAATGATAACAAGTTGCTTACTGGAACATTAACCGTAACTTGCACAAACTTGTGCACTTACCTTCATTTGGAATCTTGAAAACAGTTAGCTCCCAATTTGTCTTTTCTATTCTTCCAGTCCCATCTTACTACTATTCCCCTAAGAAGCAATGCCAGGTGAATTTACTAGTCTTGAGGATCTAGGATTTCTAGTACATGTGTGCACTAATAAAAAAAGGATGAAGAAATGAATTGAGTGGGAATTGATCCATATTCCTCTTGGTAAATAACTCAACGTTCAACCAAGTGCACCATTCAACCTTATTGGAACGTGGGTTCTATCAGTTAATATAATACCAATTTAGAAAATATGTACATAAAATATCTAATTTTGCGGCAAGACCATGGGTTCACGTGCCCCATAATTTGCCTATAAATCCGCTCCTGATTGCTAAGGTGTCTTACTATTACAAAACTCGGTCCAGTCTCATGGAAATTTACATACACTGACATGCATAGATCACAACCTACTTCTGGCAGTCCACTATAATCTACTTTTACTTCCTGATGTGCTTTTTATAAGATGATATAGTTTGGCGCAGAAAATGTATTCTCTAGTCAGGCAACACCAGTTCTTTTAGAGAAATATAAACACTACAAATATGTGTGTAATAAAAATAAAAATAAAAAAGCTATCCAGGTGAGCAAAAGAAAAGACTAAAACGTACCCTTTGGGCGAAGATCTCCTTCAAACACTTGTTCTCCAGATTCTGGCCAAAGTTCATGCTTGGACCCATTGATGGAGGTAAAGGACACATATGATTCCGTTGGGTGCAACAACGAGAACATTGGATGCACACGCAAGCACACAAGCCTACCAAAGCAAAAAAAAAGTAATGAGATGCCAAAAGCCGTCAGAAATAAGAGAAGGAGGAATGAGTTAAACTGAGGCTCTAGACCAATAAAGGAGAGAGAGAGAGAGAACCTTCAACCAGCTATTAAAAACATGACCATCCGCAAACAAGAAAATTGACCGACAAAATAATTATTTTTGGACAGAATGAATGTTAAAACCTCTTATATACGCAGCTTGTAACCAGGCTTTCCTGATTAGATGACAAAACGAAGGCAAAAAATGCACAACATGATAACAATGATATCTCAATACTGTATTAGTTGGCATGCCTAAATGACTCTGTGGAGGAAGACTAGATAAAATTGGTGTATCTGCGGAAAAAAAGCTTTCTATGACTTAATATCCCAAACAAAAGGTCAAAAAGCTTCACCCGAGGCACAAAAAGTGTGATCTTGGTAGAATTGCATATTAGGTTTTAGACAAGAGTATTTCGATGAAGGCACCGGCTGTGGGGACATACGACTTAATACGTAGCACAACCTGAACTCAGCAGGATCTTATCAAGGCTAAATGGGTTGAGATTGTTTTAACAGGCACAAAGTTAAATGAGGCTGGTAATCCGTAATAGTACAGTTCAATCAGCTTGATAACGAAAAACTTTAATTTGCGATTCTTTTTATACAAAAACTGAAATAAAGTAAGAATCTTTTGCAAAGGTCATGATATATAAAACACGTTTATAGAATATTATTGAAAGTTTTGGAAATTCAGAACAAGAGTAGTTTCTATGCATCTATTTTGTAAATAAAGCTATGTTCTCTCTACATATTTTATATTCTTAATGTTTAATTAAATTCCATTATTTTAAAATTCTAAGAGTAGAGATGCTATATTTAAGAATATTATGTTGTTACATCCGAATTATGCTTATTTTTTTGAAATGGTAATGTATTTGTATTAAATAATTAAATGGTTACACTAAAAGTGCAACCTTCTGATAGTTACAATGTGGAACCAGAAGAGATACCTAAACTTCTATAAGGCTTACAATTGGTCTAAAACATCAAAAATTAACTCGTTCTCTTCTAGGCATTCCTGTTTACACCAAAAATAATAAAGTTGTAGACAACTCATCTTCAGCTTTTGAACTGAATTATGATTGTCCTCGAAACATCTCTGGTTCCTTTCTTTTCGTACTGTCCACCATATGCAAGCCGGGACAATCTTCCACTTGATTGTTCCCCATCTCTTTTCCAACTGAATAGGACTTCCTTGATTCTTCTTGGCATCACCCATCTGATCCCCCTCAGGTTGATGAAAATCTTCCACAATTGGTCGGTGACACTGTAGTGCAAGAAAAGATGGTTGACTGTCTCTTCCTGAGCTTCACATAAGTGGCATCTGGACCCCAACTGAAAACCTCTTTTAGTGAGATTATCTTGAGTCAGAACTGCTTCCCTTGCTAATAACCAAGTAAAACATGCAACTTTGTATGGAATTCTTACTTTCCAAATCATCTTCCAAGGCCACCTATCATTCTGACTATGAGATTGGTTAAACATCTTATAGGCAGATTTTACAGAGTATAGGCCCTTTTTTCCTCCTTGCCAGATCACTTTATCCTCAGAAATTGATGTCCCTTTGAATTGCTCTAAAGTATTATAAAATTTTGTCACCCTTTGGATTTCCCAATCATTTAAGAGCCTTCTGAAAGTGAGATTCCACCCTTGATCTGTCCATAAGTCCCCCACATGTGAAGCTTGTTGTTGATTGAGGTTGTAGATGTCTGGGAATAGCTGCTTCAGGGTCCTTTGTCCTAGCCATTTGTCTTCCCAAAAGGAAATCTTCATTCCATTACCTACTTTCAGACTAGAGTTATTGCAAGATTTTGGCCATTGATTTCTGATAGATCTCCAGAGGCTAACCCCATACGAAGAGTTCACAGTTTTGGTTGTCCAGCTGCCTTCCTTCCCATACCTTACTTCTATCACATTTTTCCATAAGGATTCTTTTGTTGTGGCAAACCTCCATAGCCATTTCATCATCAGGCTCTGATTTTGAATCTTCAAATTCCTGATCCCCATACCCCCTTCTTTTTTACTAGTAGTAAGGATATCCCATCTGACTAGGTGAAACTTGCTCTTTTCACTGGCTCCTTGCCACAGGAAGTTTCTTCTCATTGTATCAATTCTTTTTGCTACACTTACAGCAATGGAAAAAGGGACATCATATAAGATGGCAAAGCATCCAGAACACTGTTGACTAGAGTAAGTCTCCCTCCCAGTGATAAATACTGGCTTTTCCAACTGACCAACTTTTTTTCACACTTCTCAAGTACACCATTCCAAATTCCTTTTGATTTGCTTTTTGCCTCAAGTGGCATTCCCAGATAGATTGTTGGTAGAGCTCCTACTTTCCCACCCAAGATATCCACCAAGCTATGAATCTCCATTACTACATTAACCGGATAGATGAAGCTCTTACTCCAGTTAATATGTAATCCAGAAACAGCTTCAAAAAGGATGAAAATCACTCTCAAAAATAGCATCTGGTCTTTATCAGCATCACAAAACACAAGAGTGTCATCTGCATATTGCAGGTGTGACACTTCCATGGAGTCTGGACTTCTTGGATTCACCCTGAAGCCTTTAATCCAACTATTGGCTTTGGCAGACTTAAACAGGATGTTTAAACCTTCCATTGCCAGAATGAATAGAAAAGGAGAGATAGGGTCCCCCTGCCTCAAACCTCTCTGTGAAGAAAAGAAACCTACTGGTGACCCATTTATCAAAACTGAGAATTTGACGGTGCTTATGCAATCCTTGATCCATTTGATCCATCTCTCATTAAAACCCATCTTCATCAGGATTCCCACCAAAAATTCCCAATTTAGATGATCATAAGCCTTTTCTATGTCTAGCTTGCACACTATACCTGGTTCTTTACTCTTCATTCTGACATCAACACACTCATTAGCAATAAGCACAGCATCCATGATTTGCCTACCTTTGATAAAAACCATTTGTTGAGTGTCCACAAATTTTCCAATAAATTTTTTCTTTCTGCCAATATCTTAGATAAGATTTTGTAGAAGCTCCCTATTAAGCTAATAGGTCTGAAATCTTTCAACTCTTTGGCTCCCGCTTTCTTTGGAATTAGAGCCACCAAGGTTGCATTAAAGCTCTTTTCAAAAGACCCATTTTCATGAAAATGTTGTACTGCTGCAATCACATCTTGGCCTATCAAATCCCAGCATTGGATGTAAAAGGCCATAGTATAGCCATCTGGACCTGGGGCTTTGAGCCCTGCACATGCTTTAACACTCTCCCATATTTCTTGTGGTTCAATTGGACTAATTAACATCTGGTTCTCTTCTGTGTTAATGGTGGGGCAATCCCTTAGGTTGCACTGTGGTCTCCACTTCTCAGTCTCTGTGTAAAGGTGTTGGTAGTATGCCAGTATCTCTCTATTGATATCTGAATGGTTCTCCATTGTTTCTCCGTTCACTAGTAACCTGTCAATGTTGTATCTCTTGTGGGAGTTGGCAGTTCTATGAAAGAACTTGGTGTTTCGATCCCCTTCCTTCAACCATACTGCTCTGGACCTTTGTCTCCAAGCTATTTCTTCCTTCCTTGCAATTTCCTCAAATTCTATTAACAAGGTTGCTTTTTTAAGCTTTTCTTCTTCATTCAGAGTCCTCAAGTCTTGTGCCTCCTCCAATTCAGCTAGTTGGCCCAGCAACTCCAATCTTCGCATCTTCAAATTGCCTTGAATAAGACTGCTCCACTCTTTTAGCTTCCCCTTCAAAGTTTTCAGCTTGAAGGCTAGAATATAGTCAGGTCGACCTTCACAAGAAAAGGACTCCCACCAACTTTTAATTTTTTTCATTAAATCCTTCTGTCAACAGCCACCAGTTTTCAAACTTGAAATAAGACTTAACTGGTTCCTCAGTTCCCACTTTCCAATAACAAGGGCGAGTGGTCTGAAGTAACTCTATGAAGGATTGATTGGTTAATTCTGCTGAACCCTACATCCCATTCTTTTGATACTAGGAATCTATCCAGTCTAGCTGCACTATTATGGTCAACCCCTTTTTTCCATGTGAACCTCCCTCCTAGCAGCTGCAGATCAACTAATTCCATGTCATTTATGAATTCTAAAAATTCTAGCATTGATCTAGTGAATCTGTTGCAGTTCTTCTTTTCTGATGGATATCTTACTGTGTTAAAATCCCCACATACCACCCATGGCACATTGAACAGGCCCCTAGCAGCACCTACCTCCCCCCAAACTTCTTCTCTTTCCCTCCTATCATTGGGAGCTTAGATACTAGACAGATGCCACACATACTCCTGTGCTTTTCTATTAAATTTGATAGTTATGGAAAAAGCCCCCACACTACTGACCTCCGCTTCCCATACCCTGTTGTCCCACATAATGAGAATGCCACCCCTAGTGCCACTAGCTTCTAGTTGAGCAAATTTGACCCATCTATTAGCCCATAAATCTCTAACAATCTCTCTTATCTCCCCTTCAATTTTGGTTTCTTGGAGACAGTAGATATCTGCCTTCCAGCTTCCAATCATATTGTTTATCAACTCCCTCTTTCTATGCCTATTTAGTCCCCTAACATTCCATGAAATAATTTTGATCTTCATTTGTTATCTAAGGCTATGTAACCCCCCCTGCTTCTTGTGCCATTACTTTTGAAGTTGCTCCCTATTTCTAAATTCCTAACTTCTTTGCTTTTCTTCTTCATAGGTGTGGTTGTATCTGCAATTGAGGTATTGGGCTTCATTGCATGTCTCATTTTGCTGTCAATCTTCATAAATAATTGGAAGGCTTCCTTCTCACACCCTTTAAACTCTACCCCGAATTCCTTGCTTAATCTGATAATATTCTGATGCACCCAGATTGGTGCATCAAAATCAGCATCATCCTCTTTTTCAGTTGTTACAGAATTTAAGGGAAGAACTTCTATGGACCATTCCCCCAGAAAATTCCTTTCCCCCATTTGCATACACATATTTTCTTGTGTCTCTGCTTCTTGATGCTCCGTAAACTTCATAATCTCCATGGCAGATGTCGTGCCTGACTTTGTCGAAGGAGCAGCATGTTCAGTTTCTTTATGAGATTCTGAAGAGTTACAGAGTAATCTGTTTCTGCTTCTGTCTTCGACTGCCTCGACCATCTCTGTTTTTCCGTTGGTTTTATTGGCTTGGATCTCTACTTGTATTGGGTCATTGAATAATTCTTTATGGGTTGGAAGAGCTGAATGGTTTGGGTCATTGCTACATAGCATGAAAGATTGGTCTATTTGGCTTGGGCCCAATTTGGTTAACTTTGGGCCCAAATTCCCTTTTAGTGGTTTAAGTGACTTTACCCCGTTGGCATTGGCACATGAGGCAGGCACATGTGCCCTACTTTCAAAAATCTCCCCTCCCATCATAGACTCCACGTGATTGCCCCCCCGAGACGCCGACATTTCACCCTTCTCAAGGTGGATCCCCTTAAAAACCAACGGGTAAAGATCTTTTTCGTTTTCCACCTCTCTTCCTCCTCCCTCAACTGAATTGCCGTCACCGTCGCCGGAAGTTCGCACCAGATCGGAATTTTGTACAAGTACCCATCACTTTCTAGTGCAAGTTCTCTGGGAATCTCACTTCCATCCCCCCTTACTTTGATTCTTGCCCATCGAAGATGATTTTTTAACATCGTCTCTTCCTCCGTCTCAATCCAACTCCCGCACTGCTCGCCTATTGCTTTAAATACTTTTTCCGACCATAAGTTTACCGGGAGTCCCAGAAGTCTAATCCTTACCCAGTCCCTCTTTATCTCCTCCGGCCAGCATCCAATGGTAGGGTTCCACCAGGTTAGGTTGATTTTTGATTTCTTCCAGTACCATTCTCCGTTTAGAACATGCTCTGCTTCCTTTCTTGAGGCAAATTCAAACAGAAATTGCGAGTCGTTCATATCGAAAACACTGATGTTGATGACTGACTTCCAGTTGTTGTATGCCCACCTTGTGATGTCGCTTAGGGTTGGTGCTTCCTTAGTGGAGATCATAACTTTGCCTACAACACATTTGTTCAAGACATCTTTATCCGTTAACTCTGATCCACGTGGGATTGATATCTTGGATTTAATGACTTTGATTGGAGATGATTTCGTCCCTTCTGATTGCCATATGTTTGTTCTGATTGCTTCCTTAAACGACGGCTGCAATGGAGGGGTGACTACCAGTTGTAACTTCTTTCCTTTGTCAGAGCCATTTATGAGTTTGATGATTTTCTGAGCTATATCCCCCCACCTAGCATTTAATGCAATTTTTGGTGTAATAATAACTGACCTGTTATCCCCTTGTACAGCAATGAAGCTATGTATCTACCATACTCATTGTATTTAAGATTGCAGTAACACTCTGTATAATGATCTTTCACTGACCATCTCCTTAATGCCTTTTTATGTTCCTTAGATGCCACATTAAAAACTTCTGTCACCCATTTCATAACTTTGACACTGACTGTAACTGACCTCATTAACTTCCTACTACGTTCGACCCATTCGAACTAGACCTCTGAGCTAGAAATGTTCTTAGTAATGTCGAATGATTTGAAGCCCGCATTGTAATATATCCTGTTACTGTCCATGGATTAAAGGCTGAAAGCAGGGTAAGAAAGAAAAGGTTTGAGGTGTATCCGGTGGGTATTACACCGGAAAATAGGTTACTCTACCAACCTAGGAAGTAGGGAGGGAAGCTATCTTTGTTACTGTGCCTGGGAGCATATTGTAAAACAGGTAACTTCAATGTTAGAAACAATTTTTTTTCTTTCTTTCTTTTTTATTTTGTTTTATTTTTTTTTTCTTTCTCCTTTTTTTGCTTCAATAAACGATTCCCCGAATTATGCTTATTCAGTCACAAATTATTTACATTAATACCAGTACACCATGTATGCCAAATATCCTATTGTAGGATAGTAAAGAATATAATTATTTAACACTTAAGTATTGAATAAGACATCAGTACACAATTTACTCTCTCTATTTCTATATTTTAGAATAGAACTGGGAGAAGGTTGTACAAAGAAGGTAAAATCAAGTTTTGCTATAAGACTAGGCATCACTTTGGGACATTTCAAAGAGAAAAAATAACCATTTTGAATATACCAATGCAGATTTCATTTTAGTAAGATAGGCAAGTGTTTTAACCAATCATACAGATTTTATCTAAATGGACTGTTAATAAACTAAAACTGATTGAAAATATCAGCGCTCCCCATGGATTAACCCAGCCCATATTGGGTGATAAACAAGTCACCTGACAACAGTGAAAGTTGTGATCTACGACATTTCCAACTATGCAGCAACAGTACGAAAATCAATATTTCAACAGGTGGGTTTAAGAGATCCTACAAGTAGTTTTCAGTAATAAGATGTAGGACAGAGCAAACCTAGAAAATCCTCCAGAACCAGCACCAACTCCACGAGCTACAATTGCAGAATCAATGCGGAAAACCTTGGAGTGGTCTTTTGGCAAAGATATGTATCGTTCCATAACTACTCCTCCGCCTATATCACCTTCCAGCCTAAGAGACTCCAACTCCCCTTCCTGTTCCAGATCCCGTCTATGAAAAAGGAAGAATTTGGACAGTGAATAACGGAGAAGAAAAAGTCCCCTTACGGGTAGAATAGACAATTGTGTAATCAAAATTCTAACTTTACTAGTAAACAAGTAACAAAGAAAATTTCCATAAATGAAGAATTACCATATCAGACCAAATTGAACTGCATTATGAGTTGGGATAAAAATGAAGATGTGCAACAGAACAATCACATGAGAGCTTTTTGAAGATGTCATATATGAAGTTCTAACATGCATCAGATATTGAGAAATATATGCCCCTCTCTCTACGTGAAAAACATCATCAATTTTTCCAAGTATGTTTTCCATATTAATAGCTAGAAACTATCACTGATACCCAACATTACCAATTCAAATCCATATTTTCACCTTAAGATGATTAACATATCAGAAGCCAAACACTTGACCCTTGTTGATATTTAAAACAGTACACCAATTCTCTAAAAATGTGACCAAGGAAAAATCACTATCAGGATATTTTAAAAAATTGTAGTAATATCTCCTGGATTTGAGTTGAGAACAATCCAGAAAAATTTCATTACCTAATATAAGACACTCTCTGATGATTGATTCCACACATAGCCGGTTGAGAAGTTTAACGATCAAAAGAATTGTTTCACAGATTAATCCTACAATGTATAAAAATTCTAGTTGAATTTTCTTTTCCCTGTTTCCACATCAGTAATCCATTTATACTTATATCCACATACAACTAAAATTTCAAACCCAGTTTCACAATGAGATGAGTAAACCTTTCCAGGATATACAAAAAGAAGTTGACCCTACAAGGCTGCTGGTTTTTCTCTTTCACGTTTCGAATGGGAAGTATAAGAGAAAACTTCACCTTACCAAAATTTCAGCTCAATACCAACAGCTCCTGTTTTTAATATCTCAAGCTTTTCATTTAATTTCGAAGATCAGCTACACTTTCTTTTCTTTCTTCCGGACGACAGAGACATGCACAACTTTCTATCATGTGAGGAGATAAAGTCTCCCCTATAATTGAATAAAAGATTTACCATTTTATTCAATAAAAATAGAAAATTTGAATTCATGCATGCAGCATTTTGTTTTCCATTTTTGCTCAGTGAAGAGTAACTCCTCATCAATACTAGAACTTCACAAATACTAATTTCTTTTTTTTCTGTACCAAATAGAAACTATTTGAAACATAATGCTACATTGAGGAACTTCTTATTTACTTACTCAATAACTGAATACTCCTCAGTACATCCAGGTGATCTGTATTCACGGCCACTATATTCTTCGTAGCCATTTATTTCCACTCGGCTATGAAGCCATTGAGTTCCTGTTACAGGGAAAATAGATGAATAAGACAGGATATATATACGACATTTCTTCTGATATCAGTACTTTACCGAAGCTTATAGGTTTCCAAAAATGAGCAGAACAGGGGAGCAGTTTAGTTGGACAGAGATGCAAAGTACAGAGTAGAGAAAAAGATGAGAGCTCAGATAGCAATGCTTCCTATAGCAAAACAAAGGATAAAAATGTTTAACAGCTAAAGGCTCCTTTATTATATCAAAAGATGGAAACACCATTTCTCAATTCAAACTTTGTCGAATGAATAACTGAAGAAGGACCCACTGTTCGAATAGCGAAAGATTATAAGTTGATTAAACTGGTGCCAGTTTACAATGACAATCAAAAGCCTAACTGTCAGTTGTTGACAAGATTCTAGAGAAATGAATGGTTGGTAGTATCAAGAGACAATAAGTTAACATGTATAGCTTAGATTTTGATTAAAAGATCATTTGGGACGACTAAAAGAACCTTCCCAAGATATTTACCATCACAGATTTAACCAGTGTCCAGAATTTGTTAGTTTAAAGATCCACTGATGTTTCAAATTAAGGGACACTTACCATACGTGCACATGAATAAGCTTGACGAACCGGCAACAATGCAAAGAAAGTGAAAGGTTATCGAATTACTGAAGAAAAAAAGAACTATGGAGCTCACAATACCTGAAGGAATATGGTCCATAGAAAGGATTCTACCACCTATCCAAGGGACCACTTTCAGCTCCCAATCACCACACTTCAGAACAACGGGGGTCCTTGAAAGTTCTACTCCCTTGTGTTCAGAGACAGTCTCCACTTCTGGTATACGTTTAGCACTTTCTGCAATTAATTTTCAACACGGAAACAACAGTTTCTTTAAATATTGAAACAAAAGAAAACTACTTGCAACGAAAGAAGTTGAATGAAAAGGATAAGATGGACTAGAGTTGGTAGACATATAAAGACGACATCAAAAATAAAAAATCCCAATTCCTCTGCAAATCTGTAAGGGGTCATTTTGAAACAAGCAGCTGCTTAGTTCTCGTCAATACCGAATACACTGCATCCACCAGCTAATAAACGGTCCCACGTAGTGTTTCCAAAAAAATTCGTACATAATTCAAGCCTCACCGCCCTGAGAAACATGAGAAATGCGAGACCTGCAAAGGATATTCCCTTCTATCCTCCTTCAAAACCCCATGTTTTCAAAATTTACTCATTAAAGGCTGGCCCAATCACTCAATTCTGATTACAAACAACAGCAGAAATGTAGAATTTCCGATCATAAATGAAAATGTTTTTTTTTAATAAGTGAGACATTAAATATGTATGTTTGAGTTGGTACTTGTTTCAGGCATCTACGGGTGATACTTTAAAGAATGTGGAACCTTTTACACAATCATGCTCTTTAATTGAAATGGACCCCAATGATTCTTTCAGAAAGTCGGGTTCTTTTATCTTTATGCCAAATAAAAAAAATTTAATAATGCATTAATTTTGGAGGATCCGACACACCCGGCAACATTTTTAGAGTGTCCGAGCAACATAGTTCTCCGTGCATCTGCATCCAGCACAGACGAAGCGCCACTAGTGGGTGATGCCAGTGTTGATGTAAAAGAAGTAAATAGATGTTTTAGGACATGCAACCTGAACATGAACCATACGGAGTGACCAGTGGTTGTAGGTGTCTGACTTGAAAACTACTTTTAGACATACCTAAGATTGGGTGTTGTGCTATCTAGGAAATAAGCTTGAATAACAAATAAGTTTTGCACACTTCAATTAATTTGATGAGATATCCACGTTTGTGCAAATCCAAGTAAGAGTTGCGCAGTAAGTTAGAGAGAGGACAAAAAAGCGAAGCTGGACAAGTGGAAGAGCAGGTTTACCCAGACGATTTCTGTACTTCTCTTCACTTGCAGAAACCAAATTTGATACATCAGTTTCTGATGGCATTGCTACTTGTACAATCTCTCCATCATAACCACAAGCATCAAGCTGGATAAGGGGACACATAGCAAACAATCACCAATTAAACACGGCTGTTTTAAATGGTCTATCTTTTTCCCTAAAGCTAATATATGTGAGGCAGGAGGAAACATACCGTAGCACCTTTACCAAGCAATATCCTAATATGCAGCCGGCGCTTTGGCCTTCTCCATTTTCCTTCTGTTTTGGAGATTCGCACAGTAACAACAGAAGACTGAAGCTCCGCGACATATGTCGTCAAAAGGTATCCGCCTTCGCTATATTCATATCCATCACCATCATCTTCGAAAAGAAGACCTTCAGCTTTACCTGAAATTGCAAAAGTATGAGTGATGCTGAGTGCTATAGCTGCTATAGAACTCTTTTCCCTTTCACTGCCTCTTGTCACCGTTGTTGTACAATGCGCCATTGATCCCACGATCAAGAGAAAGTACTAAATAAACTAGGATTAAACTTGTAAAAGAATAGATGCGTAGAGCAGAAACAAAAAACATACAGGAGAGAGCAAAAGAGTTGCTGAGAAGTTTAAAGTCTTTCTCTTTGCTTGATTACACCAATTTCGATGTCAGCGCACTCTTCCCTTTATCCCCAAGTTCCACTAATGTCCTAGCTCTGTCTTTCTTATTCGGGATAACATATCCTAGAATGTACCACAAAAGAATTCATTCTTCCTAGCCCTACTTCCCTATCTTTATCAACTTTTACTGAATAAAACCCGGTATCTCATGATAACTTCATGAACCCCTTCCTTTTTATCAGGACATATTGGTGCATCAGCCAGATGAACTACACTATCAAATTGCATACCTGTTTTAACAAGATATAGTTAATATAGGTACAAGTATGTGTGTTATAGCATTTTTTATTAACTGTTTCAATGGAAGCAATCTTCACTGGCATACGGAATTCCTCACATCAAGAAATTATCTTACGATCAAGAAACAGGAAGACAAGGGAAGAAATAAATAAATTCTCCATAGCACACTATACACTCTACGGTGACCACAACTAATTCTAGAACGTATGCCAAAATCAAATTAACATAGCATCACATCGATTATTGAAAAGTTGCCCCGTTTCACTCTTGGATTTCAAAAAGAAAAAAAACTGATTGATCTTTCTGTGTTATTAATATTTTGAATTGCAATTTTGGATATTTGAAACACTTTGAGGTTTTCTCTCAATCTAGTTCCTATTTACTAAAGAAATACAAAATATTATTATCTAAATCTAATTAATTGATTTAATTATAAGATTTAGTTGCCCCACTAGTGGGATTTTACTGGGTTGTTGTTGTTGTTGTATAAGATTTAGTTGACTTGCCACTAGAGGAAATTGAATAGGCCAGATTGGGATGGAGAAAGTAAGATGAGAGATAATTGCTAACCAACTAATAGCATGTTTGACCAAGCTTCTAAAATCAGCTTATTTTGAGAAGTGCTTTTAAAAAAAAAAGTACTTTTGGTGAGACGCAGTTTGTGTTTGGCTATTTAATTTGAAAAGTACATTTGAGTAGCAACTGGTGTTTGGTCAAGCTTTTAGAAAGTGCTTGTAAGTGTATTTTTGAGTAGCAATTAGTGTTTGGTCAAACTTTTAGAAAGTGCTTGTAAGTGTATTTTTCTCAAAGTGCTTTTCAAAAAAATGTTTTTGAAGAGAACTACTTTTTCTGCTTCTCAAAAACTGCTTCTACTTCTCCTCAAGAGCACTTTATTCCTTTCAAAAGCTTGGCCAAACACCTTAATTATAAGGAATAAAAAAAGAAGCTCCCCCCCCCCCCCCCCCCCCCCACCCACACAAAAACAAAAAAAAAAA
>ML429297.1:112514-238648 GCA_005239525.1 Nicotiana knightiana
ACATACATACATACATACACACACACACACACAAAAAAGAAAAAAAAATGGGAGTCAACTACATTAGTATAACCAAAAAAATAGAAATTTACCATTTTCATCCAAGGCGACGAGTAATGTTAAATCATCACTACGATTAGCTTGACCCACATGCTGATAAAGTGGAGCGACAGGGATGATTGATCCACCAAGCAAATACAATGCAGGCAAATCCTAGAATTTTGGGAGGAACAAGAACAAAGATAACTAAAAGCAAATTAAAATAGTGATAATCCATAAAGTGATATTGTGTGTGTCCAGTTCCCAAGTATAAATACCGGATGTGAATCTTCAAACTCAAAACTCAACCAAGTGCCTTTTGGTAGCTTGTGCCGAATTATACCCAATTCCTCATCACGCTGAGTGCTGCTCAAGTACAACATACATTAGTATATGCATGCACACGACAGATTAAATCATCTACATTGATCCAGAAATATGAAGATAAGCAGTCAAAGGAAGTAAAATGTGGTTCAGGTTTAGGCTAAATGAAGCAAATTTCTCCCTCTAAAGTCTCAATTCTCAACTGCATCATAAAGGATCATTAGTTAGCAATATCGCGTTCACACTTCTACGTCAGTCACCTCTATGCATGCCAATTGCCTACTGAATATGTAGGTGCTTGAGGGAGGTCATTTGGGAAGTGAAAAACGAAGATTAATCCATCTGCTTATTGGATGATAAGCAAATCTATGAAATCAATTTTCACAAATAGATAACAGACTATGTTGCATGAAAGCAAGAGGTTTTGCATGATAATGTTAGTATTGTCTCTAGAAACTGCTACCAAATATTTTGCAAATGGTAAAAGAAACTGCTTGTTAGGCTTACAGTTATTAGATAAAAAATTAGACCACAATGGGTGTGTTTGGGACGAAGGAAAATATTTTTCATGGAAAATGAGTGGTTTTATCACTTATTTTTCCCTGTTTTGTTGGCGAGTAAAAAACTTTTTCCGAAAAATATTTTCTAGTGTTTGGTTAGAGAGTAGAAAATAATTTTTTATGCTACTCTCTTCACCCCCTCTTCCCCCAAATCCCCATNAACGTTTTCAGGACTCTATTTTCTTCAAGAATTTAATTATTCTTTTAAATATTCACACAAACCCAAAGGAACAAATGTGCTGCTTTACTTTTTCACGCAAAAATAATGTTAAAATTTGTACTCCATAACTAAAAAGAAAATGCTTTTTTTGGTTAAAAAAGAATATATTCTTTCTACAACATGAAAAGAAAGTACTAATTTTGTTGAAATGAAAGAAAATACTTTTTTTACATCATGAAAGAAAATAATCATTTTGTTGAAATAAAAAAAAAAAAATTACTGCATCATTTTGTTGAAACGAAAGAAAATATTTTCTATATCATGAAAAGAAAGTACTTTTTCGTTGAAATGAAAAAAAAAATACTTTTTACATCATGAAAATAAAATACTCATTTTGTTAAAACGAAAAAAAAGTACTCTATCTACAATATGAAAAGAAAGTATTTTTAATAGTATTTCTATTTGGGGTGAGGGTGGGGGATGGGGCGGGGTGGGCAAGGTGGGGGTGGGTGGGGTGTGAGAGGGTTGGTGGAAATGGGGAATAGGGTGGGGAAGGTTGAAAAAGAGTTTTGAAAAATGTTTTCCCTGATAGGAAAAATATTTCATGAGGAAAATGTTTTCCAAAATATTTAAGCCAACCAAACATGAGAAAATTCGAAAATAATTTCCGGAAAATAATCCTTCGTACCAAATACACCCAATAGCTTGTATTATTTACTACATAGCCGAATATATAGTATCCTAACTGTTTTCTAACCATAATATAAACAACCTTTTTTTCTCCTTTGACTAGTAAATAATTCTACATAGACACTTAGTGGAACCAGCAAAACATTTTGTTTTGCCTCCATAATCTAACTTTTTGGATTAAAATGATCAAACCAAAAGATATGCTTAATCTTTTCTCATTTCATGAGAAAGACAGTTATCTACGAAGTTGATTGATGGACATTAGGAATCTTAACAATGTGTATATTGTCGAATGCAAACAAGGAACCACCTAGACAGAGTTCTACAATCACCTACTACTGCATCCGTGAAGAAAAAGAATTACACCTTGCATATACAAGAATTGGTCCCAGCAAAAACGAGTTCTCATGTTTCCTTAACTCGGGGTCTTTCGGATCTGCAAGAGTAAGCAACTAATTACTACAAAATTGATGTTGTTCAATTTAACAATAATAGATTAGATACTATTGATAGGGAAAGGAACTCGTAAATAAATCAAATCCTAAATTAGAAATGTCTAAGTTGTTCTCGAATTAAGTGACTTGCACAAGTCCACAACCACAGACCAGATTTTCTTTTTTGGGCTTTACAGAAAGTAAACAAGAAATTCCAAAACTGATGACAACTCAATATTTGAAAATTCCATTCAAATGATTAACCAGCCAAAACTGCATAAATCCTGTAAAATTTGACTATCTTGTCCACTATCAGCCATGCTTTCATGCACATATATTGTGGACCTAAATAAATTTTGATCAGTGAAGAATAATTTACCAGCAAAAAAGATAGGAGTGGCCACCGGTGTACCCCTCGTATGTGCCAAATAAAAGAGCGTGTAAATATGTGGTAAAAGACGGTAGCGCCGCTCCAATGCTAAGCGACAAACTTCCTCACACTGTTAGAGATGTAAGGTCCCAAGTCAAATCAGATGTCTTATTCCAAAATCAAGTCAGAAGTCTTACATACAGAAAAGACATGGAAAAAGTACACTATTATTCTGGTTAGTTATCTTGAATACACTTTGAAACTAGATTAATCCAGTCTGCACAATTTAGCCATATCCAAGTGTATCCATCTTCATCAATTTCAAGAGTAGAAATGAAAAAAGGGAGATCACCATCGAGACCACAAGGGGAATGTCACAGGATATGACACAGTTAAATAAGTCACTTGACAAAACAGAACTTGCAAAATGGTTGAGTACTCATTGCTACATAAAAGAGCAAACCTCTTCCCCAAATGACCAAGGTTCATGATCATTTGTGTCAGCCTCTGAATGTGCACGGCAAAAGGGAAACAGAGAACCAACACCCATCCACCTTCCAAACATCCGAGGAGTTGCATTTCCAGCAAAGCCACCTATATCTGGTCCAGTAAGTGGCTGGCCACTGAGCCCCTGAACATAAAGTTGTCCTCATCAGAAGAGTGCAATGTGCCAACCCATTACAATTCAAAATGAAACTGATATTGTTACTTATGAAGCATACATGCATAATATGTATGTACAACACACACACACAAAGGGCAGGGAGATTAAGTGTGCCAAATTTGACTATACTAAAGAACAAAAGAGATTTTTTGTCATGTCATGTGAAAATAAATGTCATGATCCATATAGGTGATATCCACTTGTTGGGAATAGGATTTAGTCTTTCTAGAGAACTTATAATAATAATATTATTATTGTTATCACTATTATTTTTATGAGGAGGACATGATTTGAGCTTAAATGAGATAAGTAAGGATTCATACAGCCGACCCCAACTTGTTTGGAACTGAGGTGTAGTTGTTGTTGTTGTTGTTGTAAGATAGGGCAATATGGCATCTACCATCTTTGCATTGAAATAACCAGGTCCTAAGTAGCACAGGCATGGTACCAAGACAGGAACTAAATACTAATATTTGCAACTCTTTTTGTAGCCATAATCTACTATAGCATAACACATCAAGGACATGTCTCGTGGATACTTTATCAGCTTTAAAGTTAAGTCGACAAAAGCAACCAGTTCATTAACTAAAAAAACATCAAAACACACTATCAATTGTCCTATTCTCTTAGCAAACTTCACCATTTTTGTAATTGATGTAGGGCGAGGTCAAACAGAAAATATTGAAGACTCCACTTTAGTAGATCCTTCATAATGCAACCACCACATTTGTTCTTAAAATTTTAGTTGAGCCAGTGTTTTGAATAGCGTGAAGCGACTATGTCTCTTCTCATATGGAACACAGGATTCGATGCAATATGAAGGGCAGCTTGATTATCACATACAAGTTCCATTTGGTTGATCTCACCAAATTCAACTACTTCAGCAACAGTTTGATCAAAACTAGCTCACATGTTGCTATAGCCATTGCTCGATATTCTGCTTCTGCACTAGACCGAGCAACGACATTCTGTTTCTTGCTCTTCCAAGACACCAAGTTACCTCCCACTAAAACACAATATCCAGACGTAGAACGTCTATCAGAAGGTGATCCTGCCCAATCAGCATCTGAGTATCCAATGATCTACTCATGGCCTCGATCCTCAAACAATAGTCCTTTGCCTGGAGCTGATTTTATATACCAAAGAAATGCGGACAACTGCATCCCAATGACTATCACATGGAGAATCCATAAACTGACTTATAACACTCACAGGAAAGAAAATGCCAGGTCTAGTCACTGTAAGATAATTTAATTTACCAACCAACCGCTTATATCCTGCAGGACCGCTAAGCGGCTCCCCATGCGGTGGCAGAAGTTTAGAATTCGGATCCATAGGAGTGTCAACAGGTCTACAACCTGTCATTCCTATCTCCTCAAGAAAGTCTAAGGCATACTTCCATTGTGAGGTCACAATACCTGAGCTAGACTGAGCGACCTCAATACCTAGAAAATTTTCTCTGCCCAGATCCTTAGTCTGAAAGTGCTGAAAGAGATGTTGCTTCAACTTAGTAATACCATCCTGATCATTGTCAGTGATAACAATATCATCAACAGATAAATACAGAGATTTGAAGCAGAATGCCGATAAAACACAGAGTGATCAGCTTCACTACGAGTCATGTCAAACTCCTGAATAATTGTGCTGAACTTACCAAACCACGTTCGAGGAGACTGCTTTACACCATAGAGGGACCGGCGCGCAACTGACACACAAGGCCACTAGACTCTCCTTTAGCAACGAAACCGGGCGGTTGCTCCATATAAACCTCTTCCTCAAGGTCACTGTGAAGAAAAGCATTCTTAATGTCCAACTGATAGAGAGGCCAGTCATAGATAGAAAAAGGTGGGTTGATGCAATTTTAGCCACGGGAGAGAAAGTATCACTGTAATCGAGCCCAAATATCTAAGTACACCCTTTGGCAACAAGACTAGGTGGTGGAACTGAAGCTATAGGTGGTTGTGGAGCTGGAGTTGTAGAGGAAGATGAACGGGAGATAGTGACTGAATCTCCAAAAGATTGAACTCGTAGCACCTCAAAAATCTCTAAGTGATTACCTGGACCGGTGAAGTATGATTGGGTTTCAAAGAAGATAACATCAGCGGACATAAGGTACCGCCGGAGGTTAGGAGAATAGCATCGATACCCCTTTTGCGTTCTCGAGTAACCAAGAAATACACACTTAAGAGCACGAGGAGCTAACTTATCTTTTCCTAGACTAAAGTTATGAACAAAACACGTGCTCTCAAAGACACGGGGTGGAAGAGAGAACAAAGGTAAGTGGGGAAAGGGGACAGAGAATGGAACTTGATTCTGGGTAGTTGAAAATGGCATACGATTAATAAGATAGCAAGATGTAAGAACTGCATCCCCAAAACGCAACAGAACATGAGACTGTATGAGTAGGGTACGAGCAGTTTCAATACAATGTCTACTCTTTGTTTCAGCTATCCCATTTTGTTGAGATGTGTATGGACAAGATGTTTGATGAATAATCCAATGAGAGTTCATAAACTGGTGAAATGGGGAAGACAAATACTCTCAGACATTATCACTATGAAATGTGCGGATAGAAACCCCAAATTTATTTTGAATTTCAGCGTGGAAGGTCTAGAAAATAGAAAATAACTCAGACTGATTTTTCATCAAAAATATCCAAGTGCACCTGGAATAATCATCAATGAAACTGATAAAGTAGTGGAATCCCAAGGTAGAACTGACTCGACTAGGACCCCAAACATCTGGATGAACTAAAGTAAAAGGTGACTGCTCGATTATGAAGACGTCGAGGGTAATGGGAGGGGTATGCTTACCGAGCTGACATGACTCACACTCTAGAGTGGACAATTGAGATAAATCAGGTACCATTTTCTGAAGTTTTGACAAACTGGGATGTCCCAGCCATTTATGTAATAAATCCGGTGAATCGGTAACAAGACAAGTTGTTGAAGGAAGACAAGATATGAGTCCATGTGATTTTGCAAGGATAAGGTAATAATGTCCATTTGATTCACGTCTGGTACCAGTGATCCGCCCTGTACTGTGTTCTTGTATAAAAACAAGGTCATCAAGAAATAAAACAGAGCATTTAAGTGATTTGGCTAAGCGACTAACGGCCATGAGATTAAAGGGACTATTGAGAACATAAAGAACTAAAATCTAAAGGTAAGGAAGGAAGTGGACTTGCTTGACCTATTCCACTTGCCATGGTTTGAAACCCGTTGGCCATTGTGACCGTTGGGAGAGATTGAGAACATGAAATAGTAGTGAAAAGAGATTTGTTACCAGAAATATGATCAGATGCACCTGAATCAATGACCCAAGACTCAGAGGTTGAAGTTTGGGAGACACAAGTCACGCTACTATTGAACAACGGAAGCTATCCCTGAAAATGTCTGCTTACATGTTTTATACTGAAGGAACTCAATATAATCCAGTAAATAAACCATCTGGATTGCATTGGATCCAACAGATTGTGAGTCAAAGGCTTCTAATACGGATGCCATTATAATGTTTATGCTGGAAAAAGCAGAAATTTTCTGGGAATTACTGTTCACGCCGGAAATCTAACTTCCGATCCGCGCGTGAGGGCGCGTGAGAGGTCGGTTGCCGAAGATCTTTGGTGGGGTTTGATCGCAGAAGCCTTGGGACCCTGTGGTGGTGTTGGTTTTTACCCATTGCACAACACCAACGGAAAGTGAATTTGATACGGATAGCCTCTTACGTTGCCGGAAAATTGCACAGCGACGAGGTCTTTCTTCACGGAAGTCACTGGAATGATGCATAGCGATAAGTTTCTCGCTAATGCTTTGATACCATGTGAGAATGCACGGGAGAAAAATATTATTATTGATGTTAATTGTAATACAATGAACCCTATTTATAAGTACACATAATATATAACCTACTCCTATTACATACGGGACTCGAACTAATTACATACATATTCACAAAGCTATTCTAACACATATTAACAAATTAAATAACAACAAAGAGACACGGTTAGATTAGTGTCGGACACAGGTACAAGTGGTGTCGTCAGGCGGTCAGGGACGAACTCATGTACAACAAATTTATTGGTAGTGCTTGTCATTCCATGTCAAATAGGATGCAATCATGCTTACCTTGTGTGGGTTTCTCTAATTGATTGAAAACCTGGCTTTTTAAACAGATACCTTTACCCGGTGCTTGGACCTGAGAGCCGTAAAAAAGTCTCAAGAACCACAACACTAGAGTATGCTTCAACATTGTGGCAGGGATGGAACTGTTGCTAATCAAAAAATTTGCCTTGTGCATCCTAAGGATTATGTTGACGATACATTTTACTGGTAATAAGCATTAACCTTGAATCATAATGATCGAACCTCTATAGATCAGACATTTCTTATTGGAATAAATTGAAGCTTTACTGATAGACATTATATAGATTTTCTGGAACCGAAGGTATTTGTTATCCATGAGGACTAATAAAGGAAACAGGTAACTACAACTTTTGAATTTCTAAAGTGGTGAATCATATGAATGCACCTCACAAGTTACAAAGATAACAGCTAAACTAATAACCTGCTAGAGCAAAACCTCCAACTGTATTCCCCAGATTTTGAATTCAAAAGTTTTCAGTTACCTTTCAGGAACTTCCCAAAATGAAATCAAACGAAAGCCTGCATCTGATATAAACTTAAAAGCATAAGTGATCATACTTAGCTACTAACCAGCTGAAGAACCATCGGGATACTCATATGCAAGTGCTCCCATGTAGAAAGGTTATCCCCTGTCCATGTAGCAGCGTACTTCTGGCTACCCACAAACCCAGCACGTGTGAGAACAAAAGGGCGTTTATTTCCATTAGCTAGCTTCATTCCTTCATAGGTTGATCTTGCCATGAGCATGCCATAAACCTTAAAATGCAGTCAAGCCAATTATAAGCATATTACATTACAAAAGACAAAGGAGCAGGGGTATCATCAGCAAGCACACTAAGTACAACTCTCCTCAGAGCTGTTCAAGTATAAACTTCAACTATGTATAACGCGGAAAATGGGCTCACATTGTGATAGTATGAATGATTCTGGCAACCTCCAAATTCAGGATCTCCCCTGTGAATATTGCTCTCAGGCATAGTCTTTGTTACTGTCTGCAACACAGAAGACTCAATGAACAAAAGCGGTGCAGCATAATAAGTTTTCTGAAGTTGTTCAGTAGGCCACCTTAAAAATAGCTGGTTCATTCATGTCATTCCATATACCATCCACGCCATTAGAGATGAAATCTTTAACTAGGTTAGCCCACCATGATCGGGCTTTCGATTGAGTGAAATCGGGAAACACACAAGGCCCAGGCCACACCTCCCCTAAAGATGGAAGCAAAAAGATGGTTAATCTGAAAATGTATACAAACAATAATAAAGGTTTAAACTGCAGGATAAAGCCATACCAATGAATGGCTTCCCATCTGCTGTTTGAACCCATACATCTGCTTCAGAACCACTATCATAAACGAAGGATCCCTTTTCATACTTAATCCCTGGATCAAGCATCCAGATTGCTTTGAAACCTGATTGATGAAGTTCTTCCACAAGGGACTTTGGATCTGGAAAACGCTCCTGACAACATGTCCAGAAAATATTTTAGGATGTATCGATTTTGTCATTATTAAACAAAGGCCATTCACCTAAGTTATCATAACTAAATAATAAAGAAAAGACAAATTTAATGCCAATGAAGCAGAATCGGTCTAAGATCAGATACCAAAACCAAGCACTTCCATACATCAAACACTTTCTAAAAAATCATTTTTGATAAGAGCACTATAAAATTCATAATTAATGCCTATTTGTGAATATAGATGTTGAACAAAAGGTCAAAGAAGGAGAAGGGGAGAGAAGCATCCAACTGTAAACTTCATAACTAAGTTAATCACTCAAATATGTAAAACTATCCAGATAACTGGAAAATTGGATATATGATTTAGTTTACAACTTTAAGTAGCTCGAAATGACATGAACATAAAGTTAAGGTAACAGAAGGGAATAATATTCTCTTTACAGAGTTTCAAGAAGAAGATACAAAATTCCTTTCCCTGTTACCTGCTTCATGCATTATTCCTTTTTGTATAGATAGGAATTTCATGAACAGAAACCAAATGAAATATATCAGTGGTAGACAGGAATTTCCCTCTTTCATATACAAAGGAAATATTAACAAGCATTCTTCTCAGTTTAACTGTATATAAGTTAATGCCTGGTCATGAAAAAATTAATGTTAATTGGCAGGAGATAAAAAAAATTGATTATTGTCTGACATATATCATTGACTTGGACTAACTGCCTGTAGAATCAAATATACCAGGATGAGAGAGAGAAAGAGAGAGAGAGTACCTTTGCAAATGTAAAACATCGAAAACCGTCCATGTAGTCGATGTCCATCCATATGACATCACAAGGAATTTTCTTCTCCCTGAAGGTCCTTGCAATCTGCATGAAGTAATCAGACGCAATGAAATATAAGATAAAAGCCAAATATATACTTATCAGACTTTAGTAAAATGAGGAAGACAAATACGAAAGATTAATGTAAGTGGAGGATAAGAACAGACCAATGAAACGGGACAAGCAGTGCAAACTAAGGGCAAAATTAGAGCTCGTATTGTCCCGTAGCTGAGTAGTTCTCATATCTGAGGTTCTCCCCTACCCCCAGCCCAGTAATGGGCAGAATCAATCAAATGCACATAAATGGAGGGGCAAAGAAAAGGATAAGAAAATGGCAACAGTTGGTGGTAGAGGAAGAGAGAAAAGAAAAATAAATAAGGTAAATTGCATTCAGGCAGCCAAAAAAAGAGATAAAGCAAATAAACTTGCAAAACAAACACCAGGAGGAGAGTAAGAAACTGTTTCACATAATGAAGTGACCGTACCTCTCGAACACGAGCATCAGAAACATAGCTCCATCGGCATTGGTGATAACCCAAGGCCCACTTTGGAGGCATAAACACAGTTCCTGAGTTCAAACTGCTGTGACTAATACTTCAAACAAACTAAATATAATAAATGGGGAAATGAAAACTGGGAACATGTTGGGGGGAGGAATAGGTTAAAGATTTATCAAATTAGAAGAGTCTATATTTTGAGCTTAATCTTCCACAACAAATGACACACACTCACAGTGTTAGAGAAAGCGCTCCCTTCCTCGCTTAAAGCAAGAAGCGAAGCGAAGCGAAGCGAAGCGGCTCTTTACCCGTTTCTGCCATGTGAAGCGACTCAGGTAGAAAAAAGCGATCGCTTCCCACTAAAAAGCGAGAAGCGACCAATCGAAGCAACGCGGCAAGCGAGCGCTTCTTCTTCAACGCGACAGCCTGGCTTTTTAATTAAAAAAGAAGGGTTTCAGTGTTCTTTTATTAAACACGACCAGCAGAGATTCAACTAAAGAGGCGACTAGGGTTATTCAACTTCAACTTCAAGTCTTCAACAGAGATTCAACTTCAAGTCTTCATAGGTATGTGATGATTTTCCTTTTTCTTTCATTATTTCAACGTCCAAATAGCAGTGAAATCCTGGCGAATTTTTTTTTTTTTTACCTTCGGTTCTTCTTTCACAGTCTTCTCCTCTTCGTTGAAATGTTGCCCAATTTTTTTTCATTGTTTTTATGCTGCCTAGTTCTTTCTCAGTCTTCTCCTCCTCTTCCCTAGTTGATGAAGAAGAAGTTGAAGAAGATGACGAGCAATATAATAATGATAGTGGATTACAAGAATTTGACAATCTTGTAGAAGAATAGGATGCTCACTTTGTGCTTTAATTGATGCTACTCTTTAGTTTTTACATTTAAGTATTGAACATTTGCTTACAATTACATGTGTTGTCTATGCAGTATTTATTTTAATTTTTTTTTTTAAATTCCGCTTCACTTCAAAAAAGCGAGTGTGTCGCTTCTCGCTTCTCGCTTTAAGCGAAATAGGGGGTTGTCGTTTTTCCTCGCTTCACGCTCTTCACAACACTGCACACTCAGATGCGTAAGAAGGAGCAGAACGAAGGTAATCGGCTCACAAAAACATCTCATTACATGAAATGCATCAAAACTCATTTAAACAAATGCAGTAAGTTATTATCTAAAGAAAATGGCACAGTCTGAGATATGGAAAAAGCAGCAGCAGAAGTTTACATAAGATGCATCAGAAACCATTTAAACAACTGTGTCAAACTGGATTCAATTGCTTTAGACATGTACCAATGCTGATTAAAGAAATGTAAGGCAGAAAATAGGCATCAATCTTCATCGTTTTGTAATTTGTCTGCAAAATGTTCAAACATTCATGCCATCTACTCAATTGTGCCCAGCCCCCGATCACAGCCAGTAATTGCCATAGTCAACATAGAGATGACAAGCTACAGATAGATTCAAAATTATGCTGTCCAACAGCAAAGGCAAGCTCTCGTAAATTCGAAATTTCTCCACAAATCTACCTAGAACAATTAGTAACTGGTAAATGTGATTCGACAATGGGGTCATTACTTTAACATTCATCCTCGATTGATGTCGTTGTAGGTTCTCAATTTCATCCACAATAATACATGTATCAAGTTCCAAAAACTGATGCATTTAGATGCCAAGCAGATAATCCAGACATATCTGTTTATTAAAAGACAAAATAAACATATTTAGGTTGATGCATCGGACTCTATGAGTAGGACTTTCTATACTTAGTTACAAGGTCCAATGAAGATCATAAGAACCGAAGTGAAAGATTCCTTTCCCGGCCACTACTTTCTACTCAGTGATAGAAGAATCAATTTAAAGATAAGCTTGTATATTTATGAGAAAATGAAGAAAAATACTGCAGGAAATTACCGATTGCATGAGAGAATGATACGAGAACATCAATTGGTGAAGCAAATGGGCCAAATGTGATGACAGGATAGGATTGTTGACAGATAAACCTTATACTGGATTCTTGTCGCAAGTCAATCTGCTCAAACGACATTAATCATTCAGTGATACATAATTGGAGCTTAGTATAGAATATGCGCCTTGATACATACACAACAGACATACAGAAAACGCACACTAGTGCTTGCATGGGTGTAGAAAGTAGAGTAAGCTAGTACCTCACAGCGATGTGTTGTATCTGCCAGAACTCCAAGTGTCTCTCCACTGGGAAGAACAGCAAGCACCCAGGGGTGTGATTGATATAACGAGGTAGTTCCAGGACCATAACCCCATGCATCAGTGTTCCATGTAAAAATCTGAAAATAACAAAATTAAATTTGCAAGTGTAATTAATATGTTAACCACCTTCATATGTCTTTCTTATTGGAAAGTCAAGTTTTCTTCATGTCTTTCTTATTGTGTTTTATTCCCATCATCAAAGGGACAAAGACCTAATGCTTGGTTCTTTAATTTGGAAAAGCACCAATTGGTATCAAATGTATGCATTTATTAGATTTCTGTTTCATCACATGTCCCAAAATCAACAAGACAAACTAGTCATTAGCAAACTGACCACTGTTGATAGTTCACAGTTAGGCACTTTCCTGTAGCATACTTATATTGTGTTAGAGACCACAGAACTTGCACTTCTTTTCCAATTAATACNCCGTCCGAACGAAAATACCTTTCTGCTCATAAAGTTCAGGACCAAGTGTCCTTAACTTATGAGCTTGTTACCGTAAGTTTAGGACTAGTTGTCCTTAATTTATGAGCTTGTAAGTCTAAGTTTAGGACTACCTGTCCTTGACTTTTGAACTTGTAAATCTAAGTTCAAGACTACAGGTCCTTAACTTTTGAACTTGAAACTCGAAGTTCAGGACTACTTGTCCTTAATTTTTGTGCTTGTAACTCTAAGTTAAGGATCAAGTGTCCTTAATTTTTGAACTTCCAACTCTGAGTTCAGGACTACATATCCTTAACTTTTGAACTTGGAACTCGAAGTTCAGGACTACCTGTCCTTAATTTATGTGCTTGCAACTCTAAGTTAAGGACTACGTGTCCTTAATTTTTGTGCTTGTAACTCTAAGTTAGGACCAAGTGTCCTTAATTTTTGAACTTCCAACTCTAAGTTTAGGACCAAGTGTCCTTAACTTATGAGCTTGTAAGGTCAGGACTAGTTGTCCTTAATTTATGAGCTTGTAAGTCTAAGTTAAGGACATGTAATCCTTAACTATTCTGATAACCTCCCTACTTCGACGACCCTCCTCCGTTTATTCAGACAACTTGCAGCTCTCACTCTCTCTTCTTCACACTCACCTTTTTCTTTTCAACAAATACACATACACAAAGGTTTCCTCNAATTTTTTTTCATTGTTTTTATGCTGCCTAGTTCTTTCTCAGTCTTCTCCTCCTCTTCCCTAGTTGATGAAGAAGAAGTTGAAGAAGATGACGAGCAATATAATAATGATAGTGGATTACAAGAATTTGACAATCTTGTAGAAGAATAGGATGCTCACTTTGTGCTTTAATTGATGCTACTCTTTAGTTTTTACATTTAAGTATTGAACATTTGCTTACAATTACATGTGTTGTCTATGCAGTATTTATTTTAATTTTTTTTTTTAAATTCCGCTTCACTTCAAAAAAGCGAGTGTGTCGCTTCTCGCTTCTCGCTTTAAGCGAAATAGGGGGTTGTCGTTTTTCCTCGCTTCACGCTCTTCACAACACTGCACACTCAGATGCGTAAGAAGGAGCAGAACGAAGGTAATCGGCTCACAAAAACATCTCATTACATGAAATGCATCAAAACTCATTTAAACAAATGCAGTAAGTTATTATCTAAAGAAAATGGCACAGTCTGAGATATGGAAAAAGCAGCAGCAGAAGTTTACATAAGATGCATCAGAAACCATTTAAACAACTGTGTCAAACTGGATTCAATTGCTTTAGACATGTACCAATGCTGATTAAAGAAATGTAAGGCAGAAAATAGGCATCAATCTTCATCGTTTTGTAATTTGTCTGCAAAATGTTCAAACATTCATGCCATCTACTCAATTGTGCCCAGCCCCCGATCACAGCCAGTAATTGCCATAGTCAACATAGAGATGACAAGCTACAGATAGATTCAAAATTATGCTGTCCAACAGCAAAGGCAAGCTCTCGTAAATTCGAAATTTCTCCACAAATCTACCTAGAACAATTAGTAACTGGTAAATGTGATTCGACAATGGGGTCATTACTTTAACATTCATCCTCGATTGATGTCGTTGTAGGTTCTCAATTTCATCCACAATAATACATGTATCAAGTTCCAAAAACTGATGCATTTAGATGCCAAGCAGATAATCCAGACATATCTGTTTATTAAAAGACAAAATAAACATATTTAGGTTGATGCATCGGACTCTATGAGTAGGACTTTCTATACTTAGTTACAAGGTCCAATGAAGATCATAAGAACCGAAGTGAAAGATTCCTTTCCCGGCCACTACTTTCTACTCAGTGATAGAAGAATCAATTTAAAGATAAGCTTGTATATTTATGAGAAAATGAAGAAAAATACTGCAGGAAATTACCGATTGCATGAGAGAATGATACGAGAACATCAATTGGTGAAGCAAATGGGCCAAATGTGATGACAGGATAGGATTGTTGACAGATAAACCTTATACTGGATTCTTGTCGCAAGTCAATCTGCTCAAACGACATTAATCATTCAGTGATACATAATTGGAGCTTAGTATAGAATATGCGCCTTGATACATACACAACAGACATACAGAAAACGCACACTAGTGCTTGCATGGGTGTAGAAAGTAGAGTAAGCTAGTACCTCACAGCGATGTGTTGTATCTGCCAGAACTCCAAGTGTCTCTCCACTGGGAAGAACAGCAAGCACCCAGGGGTGTGATTGATATAACGAGGTAGTTCCAGGACCATAACCCCATGCATCAGTGTTCCATGTAAAAATCTGAAAATAACAAAATTAAATTTGCAAGTGTAATTAATATGTTAACCACCTTCATATGTCTTTCTTATTGGAAAGTCAAGTTTTCTTCATGTCTTTCTTATTGTGTTTTATTCCCATCATCAAAGGGACAAAGACCTAATGCTTGGTTCTTTAATTTGGAAAAGCACCAATTGGTATCAAATGTATGCATTTATTAGATTTCTGTTTCATCACATGTCCCAAAATCAACAAGACAAACTAGTCATTAGCAAACTGACCACTGTTGATAGTTCACAGTTAGGCACTTTCCTGTAGCATACTTATATTGTGTTAGAGACCACAGAACTTGCACTTCTTTTCCAATTAATACAGGGATTGTGTAAAGTATTAAGCAAGTGAAGCTCTACCAAGCTCTGCAGTGTGTATGGTATACTGTTGCATGATGGGCTTGGTCGAAATGTAATTACCATTGTCACTAATAAATATGCTCAGGACCGTTGCTACTCTTAGCTTTCATGGTGCAAGGCTATAGGTTCAAGAAACAGGTTTTTATTGATATGGCATGAGATCAGATTGGCAGTGTTCTATCTACGACTCTTCTTGGAAATAGCTTTTGACTGGTCTTTGTTTCGGATAGTTTGTCCTCCATAAGAATAATTACTTTTAAATGCTTTTATATGTTGCCTAGAATTCATAAAATATGGAGAAAGAAACTTAGCTAAACTAGAAAAACATTTAGAGTATATCTTGTTCAACAAAATTGTATGTGAAACTCACCCTTTTCCCAGTTCTTTCAAGCTGACCACTAACCTCCCCTGTTCCATAGAACGAGGTACCTGTTGGAAGCTTAATTGAAGTCGAAACATCTCAATCAATGACATATTCAGACCTTTTTCATTAGGGAAATGGAATAAACCACCAGGACCTGAAAGTGTTACCTTAATGTTAACAACTTGTTGTCCCATGACACATTCAAAAGTAGGAATATGTGATGGAACTTTATGGATAGACATTATCGGTGTCTCCCTAACTTTCGGATCAACAAAGGAAAAACTCGGAAATGCTGCATTTCTATCATCTGCAGAGCAATCAAAACGAAAGACTCCTTCCTCCAAAATAGGTTCGAAAATCATGTTCCCTGTTCTGGCATCTGACATTGCAGTTCTACCGTCTATTCTAGCCATTTTCGACGCAACAAAACTTACACCAGTAAACCTCTTATTAACAGTCTTTGATCTGCACGCCAAAGAATAGAATTTGCACTTATCAAAAAAACATGCCTTTCATGGATGATCAAGACCAGTACATTGAAATATGCAATACTTGTGACAGGAGAACATAGATATCAAGCAAATTTTCAATCCAATCATAATACTCAAGAACTCAATTGGAATACCAGAGTAAAGAAATATCCATCCAATTATCAGACACAAACAACTCAATTGGAACATTGAAACCAATGAAATTCAAGAAAATTCTACCACTTTGATCAAACCCAAAAGTGAAGCACAGGAACTCAAAGATTGTACTATCAAATGACTGAGGACTAAAGTTCCCAACTTTCTAAGAAATGCATTCCAAAGATTTCAACTTCTAGTCAATCAAGAAAGAATCAAAACACCCAACAAAGTAAAGTGAATTAAAGATTCAATAATCATTACACAAACTCTTCTTTAACCAATCCTTAATAAAATTTAACCAAATGGGACCACAAAAAGATTAAAAATTTAGAGTAAAATGAACCTGATTAAACGATGAACACAAGTTGTACTTCTAGACCTAACCAGACTAATGCAATGCAAGAAAATTGTGTTGTTCAGAGACCTATTTGAAACCCTAGGATTGGCACAACAAGGACTAATGGAATGGCCAAAAATGTGACACTTTGGTGATATAATGATGCTATTTGGAAACTGTAGTTTGGCCATATATGGGTTCCTCCTGAACCAAAGCGTTAATAATTCAGTAACAAAACAAAAAGGGTGCCGAATAAAATGAGTATAATAGTATAGAGTAGTGCACTACGTCAGTATGAGTTAGCCGTATCCGTAAAGTGAGAAAAGTGTGCATTATTGAGTGATATAAAAACAGAACTACAGTTTTTGGAAAAGAAAAAAAAACTATTTTGTTTGAGCAGGTGGAAAGGTGTGAGTCTACACTTTTGGACAGAGTTTTTGTGAAGGCACTTTTTCGNAAGGTCAGGACTAGTTGTCCTTAATTTATGAGCTTGTAAGTCTAAGTTAAGGACATGTAATCCTTAACTATTCTGATAACCTCCCTACTTCGACGACCCTCCTCCGTTTATTCAGACAACTTGCAGCTCTCACTCTCTCTTCTTCACACTCACCTTTTTCTTTTCAACAAATACACATACACAAAGGTTTCCTCCTTACGACAACTCCATCTCATTCCCTTCGCCATAGTAGTAATAGCATCTACGAAATAGCTGGATTCTCTGATTATTGGGTATTGGTTGGGTCGCAAAATGCGGTCCATCTCTAGCAGAACATATTTCATTTCACATCTTCGCATCTCATTTCACATTTCACTCACGTCGTTTGGGAAGGAAAAGAGATAGAAGAAAGAGTAACACCGTCTTTTCATATTAATTTTAATAGACTTGTGGCTATTTTTGCTCAGCATTAAAAATCCTGGATAAAAAGTAAATATCACTTTAAAAAGTGGCTACCCCACGCAATTTTCACCATTTTTTTCAGCATTTTTTTATTCTCACTCAGTATCTGATACCACATTGGGGCCCGACTAATTCGGATTCGCGATGGGAAATCCCACGTTGCTCTTTTCAGCCGTTGGTAATATGTTCATTCTATCTTTTCGCACATAAAGTGAAGTAAATGAAGTGAAATTTAAGTCTTTTTCTAGAAATTGTTTTCAAAAATGTCTTTGCCCATGAAAATTTGTAAATTGATTTTTCAAAAGTAAAATTTTCAAAAATTTTACCACTCTTTTAATATTTTTTGGAAAAAAAAAATCACTCACAAAATTACAATATTTTTGTCAGGTGAAATACTTGTTTACACATAATTTCAAATTTCAAAAATCATTTTTTCAACTTAACTTCAAGTGCTACTTTTTTCAATAATAATAATTTTTTATGTCTAGACACCTACTTAGTCCTATTTTAGAATAAGAAAACAGTATACAAATTGAGTTTTAAAGGCAAATACTTTAGTTCTATTTTTTTTTAAAAGGAAAAATACATTTAAAAAAATCTCCTAAACTTGTCTTGGATTTGCTACTACACATTTATACTTTAGAGGGATCCTATTAACCCCCTTGAATTGTTTTCAAGTGTAATAAATGCCACCTTATTAGCTGACGTGACATTATGTGACGATCCGACAGGTCGTTTTGAGTGTCAGTTCTTATTTTCATGTTCCGAGACCTTTACTAGCTTCATTTGGCAAATCTTGATTTGCGTGTGTGGTCCGTCTCTTTTTTCAGAAGGTTTTTACGTAAAAATTTTGAAGAAAATATGATTTTTGGCTTTAGAAAATAACTTGAGTTGCCTATAATCAATATTTTAGGTAAACAATTCTGGAACAACGTTTGAAAATTTCGGTAGCTTCGTATTGTGATTTTAGACTTGGGCATATGCTCGGAATTGAATTCGAAGGTCCCTATGTTTATTTGACTTGTTTTGCCGAAAGTTAGCAATTTAAATGTTTAAAACTTTCCTAGGTTTGACCGAGGGTTGACTTTATGGCTATTGGGTTCGAATTTTATTTTGGGACTTGTTATAGGTCCATTTTGCTATTTGAAACTTGTCTGCAAAATTTGATGCAATTCGAAGTTGGTTTGATAGGATTCGGACGCTTGGTTATGATTCTAGAAGTTTTTGCGTTTTGATATCCGGTTCGTGTTCCTAGATGTTACGTTGGTATTTTGATCGCACGAGCGAATTCGTATGATATTTTTAGACTTGTGTACATATTTGGTTTGAAGCCCGAGGGATCGGGTGAGTTTCGGATAGGCTTCAGACCATTTTGGACTTAGTAGATTGCTGGTTTTCAGCTATTTCTGGTGTCTGGTTAATTATGCTTCGTGATCGAGAAGGGGAAATTTGGGTTGGGGTGCTTGTTGTTCTTCCGAACACGAGGAGTCGGTCACGAGCGTGAAGCAATGGGGGTTTACCCTTCACGAACGCGAAGCTTTGTGGGATCTGGGAAAAGGTCGGGTGGTCCCTCTTCGTGAACACGGACCTTGGTTCGCAAATGCAAAGGCATGCGGGGAGTTAAGCCTTCGCGAACGCGAAGAGGACCTCGCGAACGCAAAGGACAATTGGCCCGTGCATCGCGAACACGTCAGGTGCTTCGCGAACGCGAAGAACACCTGACGCCCAGATATTTAAAGTGTTAAAAATCGGGATTTGTTCATTTTAAACTATTTTGAAGGCTAGAGCGCGGCCTAGAGGCAATTTTGAGGAGTAATTTCATCCCCACTTTACTGGTTAGTGATTTTTGACTAGTTTTGATGTATTTCTCTAATCACCTATTGATTTTAACCTTTAATCCATGAATTTAATGGTAGAAATTAGGGACTTTGGGTAGAATACAAGAACTTTATAAAATTGAGATTTAGACCCAAATTGAGATCGGATTTCGAACCAAATCACATAACCGGACTCGAAAATGAATGGGTAATCGGATTTTGGTCCGAATCTCGAGTTTTGACCAAGCGTGTTGGGAGTTGACTTTTTTCAAATTCATTAAAGATCGAGTCTTTTTCACTCGTGGTAGTTTCTAAAGCTTATTTTAAATTATTTGAACTATATTTTGCTTGATTTGACTAGCTTAGAGGCTAGTTCTAAAGAAAAGGTTGTGGTTGAGTATTGATTTGATTGTGGAAAGAGGTAAATATTGTGTCTAACTTTGACTTGAGGGATTAAGACTTGTTGAACTATTTATTATGTGAAATATGTGGGGAAATGGTGTATATGTGAATTGACGAGTGTATATGTGACGTCATGGGATTTAGCATACGGGATTGGACTATTTATTTCCATGTCTTCATTTATTCCATGTTATTTCTTGTTATATGCTTTAATTATTCATGTTCTTACTTGATATCTATGTTATACTTGTTAATTGTTATTTAATTGTTGCTTGCTTTAATTTGTTCATTTCTCATACGATTTCTACTTATTTGTTACTTGTTTCTACTTGCCTCAATTGTACATTCTCATTGTCACATGTTTTACCTGTTTTTATTGCCCTTATATTACTCAATGCACTCTATTATGTTATTTCGCTTATGTGAGTCGTTTAGCTATTCTTATATTGATGAATCGGAAAGGTTTGGGATTTCGAGGTGTTAGGTATTCTCTGTTATATTGGTAGTTCTTAAATGTTCAATACATTTCATCTTCTTTTGTGTTGATATTTCGTAAATGTTGTAGTTGAGTTTTTTATGTTGATAAATTTAAAATTGTTGGGATCGGGTTGCACACCACTACAGTATTGAAAGGATATGAAATGATACGAAGGAATAAGGACGTAATATGATATGAATAGATGATGATATGGTGGGATCAGGTTGCGCGCCACAACAGATTCGATGTGCTGTAAATTATGTGTGATTGTAGAGATTGTTCTCGGTATTTTAATATGAGATTTGAGTTTATTTTTATTCTAGGGACCTCTGATAGTTGACTTTCGGGTTCGTTTATATGAGTTTACTGCTTCTTCGAGGTTAGGCTCGGCACTTACAGAGTACATGGGGTTGGTTGTACTCATGCTATACTTCTGCACGTCTTGTGCGGATACTGGTATTGGCCACAACGGCTGACAGAAGAGATCTTGCCTGGACCAGCTTTCAGCACGAGACTTGAGATAGAGTTGTTGATGTTCGTAGTCCCTGAAGTCCCCTTCCATTCAATCTTTACTATTTACCTCATTTCAAATAGCTGTATTCGTGACTAACTGCGCCATGTTGTAAACATCACCACTATTTGAGATTTCTTCAGTTTCATATTATTAATGATCTGCTTTAAAACAACTAAAATGGTTAATTGTCTCTCTAATGTTGGATTGCCTAGCAAGTAGATGTTAGGCACCATCACGACTACGAGGTTGGAATTTCGGGTCGTGACACACTAGCAGTGTATTGCACATGTATCTAACGCGTGACAAGACGAATGCAAACTAAAAATTACATGGTCTTTATGCCACGTGTCCAAGAGATAATTTGTTCTCTTTTTACTTTTGTTTACGTTCTTCTTCAATAATTCTCTTTAAATCTGTAACATATCCCATCACCATGACTGCCCACAACCAATTCCTCCATATCATAACCTGCTCAACACCGTCACCACAATCTCTCTTCAAGTGCCTCTAATGGTAAACTATAAACTATAACCACTCACAAAATAAAAATTCAAGAAGCAATTTGCTTCCCTTCACAACTAAAGTAAATCCCTTCTCCAAGATACATCTCAGGAATAACCTCCTTTTTATTTTTCTTTTCCAGTACACCAAATTTTTTATCGCAAGAACATATGAGGAAACGATAAAATAATGCTTTCACAATTGGTGTCAATTTCTCCTCTATCCATCTCCAAGGAATATAGCTAGTTGACAACACTAATTTTGCAAAATTTATAGTGAAAAAGGAGGTACTGTATACTAAATGTGAAAGATCAATATAAAGAATCAATTTTTGGGGTTTTTTAGCAGATATAAACCATGCATTGTTTTTCTTATAAATACAGAGAAGTTGAATAAGATTAATTTTTATGAAGGAATCAAACAAAATTCTTCTCAGTTAGATGATGTTGGAAATAATAGTTCAATTTAACACCTTGTTGATGAAGCTACTTAGTAGACTACAGATTTATTTTATCTGTTATAGTTAATATTGGGCTGGCCCAAAATATAATTATGTACCCATGTATTTCTTTTTTTCTTTCCAGTCAATGGGTAGTGGACTAGGTTCATGTATATATAGCACTGACCCAATACTTGTAAAGGCTCTCTGACATTTTCCTCTTCAGTTGATAATGAGATTGAGTTTTCTCTTTCGATACATCTAAATCCTCGTGTCATTTCATCATTTTCCTTCGATTTTCTCATGTTAACATGCTATTAGAGCTAGAGATCTTGCCTCTAATAGTGACTAGCTGCATATCAAACTTATTTTCGTTCGATTTTGTTGAGATTTTTCTTTTCGTTGCTCTATATTTTCCGCAATTTACCCAACAATTGAAATTTTTCGGTGATTTTATACTCTACAATCTTCATGCGTTGGTTTGTTTGATTCATCAATTTTGTCAGTTTTGATTGTTCTCCTGAATGCTAGGGTTCTGCTCGTGAATCGATATTTTGGTATTACTTATGCAATTGTGAAATTAGGGTTCTGATTTCTGAAATACTAGACGATAATTCTTCATCTACTACCTCCTCCTCATCTCACATCGTTTCTCATGAGGAGGATTATATGCATCTGTGCCATTCTCTATACGTTCATCCATTGAACGTTCTAGGAACATCTTTGCTTTCTGATCCTTTTGATGGAGTTGCTATGGGAGTTGGAGGCGAACTATTCTGGTTGCTCTATCTGTAAGGAACATTTTAGACTTCATTAATGGCTTATCTGAGAAGCTACCTTTGACTTCACCTCTTTCCAAATAATGACAAAGGTGCAACGATCTTGTCATCTCCTGGCTAATCAACTCTTTGACTAAAGAAATAGAGCGGAGTGTTGAGTACTCGTAATTCGCCAAGGATATATGAAATAAATTGGAGGAACGTTATAGAAAAGCTGATGTTGCTAGGGTTTATGAATATAAGAAGGATTTAACTCATATATCACAAGGATATCCCGACATTGCTTGTTTTATCCATGAGTCGAGTGAGGAATTGTTCATTTTGTGGAGCTAAATCTGATTACCAAAAGGATGAAGACGTCCAGAGATTTTATGAATTTTTATGGGACTGAACTGTCACGTATAGCCAAACTAGGTCAACGTCCTTATGATTAAGACTTTCCCTTCCATCATCACAGTTTATACATCCTACTATTGGATGAGAAGAAAAAAGACAGTTGTCACATATGTTTCAATTTTCCTCCAGTTTTGCTTTGTTTAACACTCGAGTGTCCAAGCAAAGTGTTCCCTCTAAAATCAATTTTGAGCCTCCAAATACTAAGGTTGTTTGTAAATACTATAAGAACACATGACATTCTATCGATAGATGTTATAAATTGCACGTATTTTATCCAAATTTTAAGTTCAACAAGTCATCATCTGCGCCTAGAAGGACTGCAACTAATGTTGAAGTTGAGTTTGCTACCAACGTGTCTGCATGTCTATCCAGTTCTAATGGTTCCGACAATGAGGAGAGGTCTTCTATTCCCGGTCTAACTACACATCAGTACACTTAGTTGATATCCTATTGCAACACTACCATATTTCTCATCATCCCTATTAAAGCCCTACATTCATAGCTTCTGCAAACTTTGCTGGAAAGCTCTTGCCTACTGGTGTGTCGTGCAAGGCTTGCATGTTATCACAAGTCGATAATTCCATTTGGATTTTAGATCTAGAGCTTCAGACCACATGACTTCAAATAAAACTCTTCTCTTTAATATTTAAGTCCTTCATACCTATCTTGTTTCATTATCCAATGGTTATAAAGTTAAGATTACTAACACTAGCTCTTTAAACTTGTCTGCTGACATCAGTCTTCACAATGTCTTATATGTTCCCACACATCACTACAACCTGATATTTATTCACAAATTGACCATTCAACTTTAATGTATTGTTCTATTTACCAGTACTATAGGTATGTTTGAGAGCCCTTCAATAAAGAAGCCACTGGTATGTAAAGTGGACAGTGGATTATACAAGTTCTACCCCACACCTACTGTGACACCTCTCACTGAATATGCCATTCCTTTCAATTCTGTAAGTTCTATCTCTAGTTTTAATGTTGTTGACAATTTTACTCATGTTTCTTCATTTCTTGCATGTTTTGAATCTGTTTCTTGCCCTGTTGTTGAGAGTTCTTCATCAAATGAGTCTGGTAGTCTTGCAAGTGCAAATAATATCAATAAAATGGATGTTCTTCGCATTATAGACTTGTTCATGCTCCTTTTTTCGAAAAATGAGATGTATTGCTGAAATTTCCTCATCCATCTCACAGAAACAATCATTTCCTTGCCGTATATACCCTTTATCCAGACAAACCAGGTTGTCTTTCCTAGAAAATTCTATACAAACTACTAAACTTTTTCAGTTTATTCATTTGGATACCTGAGGGCCTTATCATACTGTCAGTTCAGATGGGGCCAAATATTTTCTAACAATAGTTTATGACTTTTCCAAATCCACTTGGATTCATCTTATGGGAGCTAAAATCAATGCTTTTGACTTTATTAAAGCTTTCATATCCATGGTTGAAACACAATTTCCACCAAAATTCAGAATGTTATAAGTGATAATGCCTTGAAACTTGGCTCTAGACGTGATAGTGCCTTGATAACCCTATCTTATCAACAAGTTTATACCTTATTTATTGAAGAACAAATGTCTTTACGAAGTGCTTTATCACAAAACTCCCTCATATTCCCATCCCAAAGCTTTTAGTTATATTTGTTACTCTACTATTCCAAGTTTTATAGGGATAAGTTCCAGCCAAGAGCTACTCCTTGTGCCTTTTTAGGTTATCCTTTTTCTAAAAATGAGTACAAGTTATATTCTATTGTCTCTAAGTCGTATTTTATTTCCAGAGATGTTTACTTTCATTAGCACATTTCCCCTTTTTCTCAATCCTCCAGCATTACTGCTTCTCTACCTACTCTTCCTTTTTTTTCTCTATTTTTGGCTTCTCTGATAAGTCTCCTCCTTCTGTAGTGCCTGCTCAAACTTCTTTTTTTACTTCCTCCTCATCTCCTTCTTCCTCTTCTATTTACTCTTCTTCTTGTATCTCTTGTTCTTCTCTTTCTCCTGCCATTCCTACTCCGTCTGCTCCTTCCCTTAGGAAATCCTCTAGACCTTATAAGATTCCTTCCTATATAAAGGATTATATTTGTGCTCCTCCCGCCTCCCTTCCTTGATCTAGTTCTACTTCTTCTAATATGATTCATCATCATTCTTTTGAACCCCATACCTATTCTGAAGATGCAGTTAATCCTGTGTGGCAACATACTATGAGATAGGGATTTGATGCTTGGAAGCCAATGAGACTTGGTAGCTTGTTCTCTTGCTTAAAGGGAAGAATCCCAGGTTTAAAATGGGTGAATAAAGTTAGATATAATGTTGATGCCTACATATAAAGGTTTAAGACTAGGTTGGTTGTTAGAGGTGATACTCTGGTTGAAGGTGTTTACGTTACCGAGACTTTTTCTCTTGTTGTCAAATTATCCACTGTCAAAACTCTTATTTTTGTATCCATTAAGAGGCATTGGCCTATAGTTTAGTTGGATTTCAATAATTCCTTTCTTCATGGTGATTTGGATGAGGAGATCTACATGAAACCTCATCCTGGCTTAGTCATTCCATCATCTTCTTGTTCTTCTACTCCATTAGTTTGTAAATTGTATAAATCTATATATGGTTTGTGTTAAGCTTATTTACAATGGTATGCCAAATTATCACAGGCCTTATATTCCAAACGATATGTTCACTCTCTTAATGACTACTCAATTTTCACCAAGTCTTCCGGGGATTCTGTTATCATCCTAGCAATCTATGTGGATATAATATCTTAACTAGGACTGATCCTCATGAGTTGGTGGCACTTAAAAGTTTTCTACATGCTCAGTTCAAGATAAAGGATTTGGGGTCTCTCCATTATTTTCTTTGAATTGAGGTTCTACCTTCTGCTACTGGTATTCTAGTTCAGCAAAAGAAATTCCTTCATGATTTGCTTGGTGAGTTTCATTCTTCTGATGCTACTTCAGTGGTTTGTCCACTTGAGATCAACTCCAAACTGAGGGTTGGTGAAGGTGATCTATTGCCTCATCTTGATCAGTACAAATGTCTTGTGGGTGATCCACGGCCAATCCACACTCAATAGTGAGTGAAAATGGTCGTTGGAAGAATAATACCCAACAAGACTCGTGGTTGATTTATATAGGGAGTTTAATATGGGTGTTAGGGTGTACACTTGATGAAAGTAGATGAAATAATCTTAATTGCGCTTCCAAACAAGGGATTCTGTTTTCTAATTCTAAATATTAACACTAGCAATTATCAACGAAAGGAAAGAAACTAAAAGACTAGTAATTATTTTTGTTATTTTTATCAAATGGGTAAAAGGAATAGGGATGTAACCTTCACCTAGATATTACACTAATGGGTAAATCACGTTAATGCTTGTTTTAGTGATCAAGGTGTATTATAACTCTCAACTCTAAATTACCTACTCAATACCTCTTGGTTATAGAGTTATTTTGCCCAAATTAGCTTTCTCAAAGACCAATTGGGTATCAATTCAAATAGTTGATATGAGCTCAAGTAAGGTTTCCCCTATCTCTAGTTCAAAACCTTTAATTAGGCTAGCCAAAACCTTAACTTGCCCAATTTTTTATTAGTCAAGTATACCTGAGACTAAGTCCCTCTTTCTCAAGTAAGAACCAAGCCAAATAGGCATGAATTAATTTTTGCAACCATTATTTATAGAAATAATGTATGAACAATGCTAAATAATAAACACCCAATCATAAACAAGCATTAGATTAATCACCCATAAGGTTTACACACTAGGGTTGGGTCACAACCCTAGAAAAAATCTAGCTACTCAAGATAGAAATTGAAGAAAATAAAGAAGAATAACTAATTAAAGACATAAAACGAAATTAAATTGATAAGACTAATGTTTCTTCCCCCAAAATGGTCACAAATTACCAAAGGTAGTAAAGTATAATGACTACAACACTAAAAACTATAAAACTTGCCCTAAAAAAATGTTTCTCGTCTATTTATAGTGGCTCAAAATTTGCTGACAAAAATGTTATTTGGGAGAATCTGTGGCGGCACAATTCCATGTGTAGTACACACTTTTCTTATCTCTGCAGATGGAGGATTTCTGCATCCACACAATTCAGTCTGCGGCTACACTTCAGCTTCTACGGCCGCACTTTTCCTTTTACGGCTGCACGTTTGGCAAGGCTTCACACTTGGTCGTTTTGTACAAATTGTGTGCGGTCCACACTTTTCCAATCATCCTCTGAGCTTCAAGTACCATATATCTGGCCACAACGGTAATTCTTTTGTCCGCACTTTCTTCTACGGCCGCATAATTCCTTTTACGAACCGCAATTTTGGCATGTTGCACTCCTTCTCGCTTTATGAGACAGAACACTCCTTTTTGAGTTAGATTTATTCGCTGAGGGCCAATTCTCCAACATTCCTGTAATTTTCACAATTTCATTAGTTTTGGGAACAAAAACAAATGCTTTCGAACTAAAACTAAAGCAAGAAGGTACTAATAAGTGGTTAAAATTCACACTTATCAACTCCCTAAAACTTAAGTTTTTGCTTGTCCTCAAGAAAATAGATTTCAAAGTGAAAGGTCATTTCAAAGAGTCAATTATAATCCATTCATACTCAATTGGGACCAACAATTACCCACAATACTTATGCATTTTCAACAAGGTGGCAAATCACATACTATGCAAGCTCACTTCAAGAGTTAGCACTCAATTTTCAGATCAATGGAAGGTTCACTCTTCTCTCACAGAAGAATGTCACAAGTAAGGCTTCAAGTACCATAGGCTTGCCCCTCATATATATCACCACTAATGTAAGCCTACTCGGTTCAAAATCAAGCAGGACTTATTTCAGGTTGTAATGAAGGCTTTTGGATTGGGGTAGGATACATTATGGGATAAGTAGTTACACCCTTCCTTAAGCACTCCACATTTTCATTTCTTGGCTCACATTTACCAACTCTTAGAGGCATTTCCTTTTTATTGAGGGATAGAGAGACTTGACATCACTCTTTCTTCTTCATTTCATTGTTTTTTTTCCCGTGATGCTCATACTATAGATAGTTTCCCTCTTTTGATTTCATTAACCTTCCTTTTTATTCTCTTTTTGGCATTTTCTTTTATCTTCTTGCCTTATCTTTTCATAGAGATCATTTCTTTTTCTCTTTTTGGTGCCTTGATAGCTCTTTCAAATTCCTCAACTCTCCCCCCAAACTTATGCTTTAAGCCACTTATTTCGTAAGAGTGTTAAGGAAGGTCCGAGTGCCAAGAGAGGATTACAATAAAACGGGTAAATGCTTGTAGCATGGTTACCAATTAAGAAAGGCTAAAATTTCAAAGGGGGTTGACTAGGAATAACAACAATTGGGTGGAAATAGAATGCTCAAACGGACTAAGGAAAGCCTACAATCATCTTCCAAATCAAGCAAACTTGGGATTTCTCCTTGAAGCACATTTAGGGCAAGTTCAAGACCATTCACACAAATACTTGGACTAGAAACACAAATCACGTTATCCCTCATGCAACTAGACTGTAAAAGATGATAGAGTCTAAAGCCTACAACAATCACAAACAAGTTAATGATCACTATGGTCCAAATAACCACTCAATGATTATCAAAGTCAACTCAAGAGTCTCAAAGTCACTAGCTAGAGTTATTTTCTTTCAAAAATCTTGTTTCAAACCATAAGCACGCAGTTAAGAGTGTTGGTGCCAAATGAAGCATGAATAACTATTTTTAGTGGATGACTCGATTAGGCTTTTTATTCATTACTACTACTACTATTATTATCTAAACACAAAAATGGACTTATTCCCTTAAGAAAGTTGTCACACCATCCATCCTCGGGAAGATTTACCCGGTTCACACAAAAGATTACCTTTGAAAAGAACCATGAAATTAAGAAAACCAAAGGCTTATTATCCATAGTACTACTAAGAACATGAAAACTACTAACATAAAAAGAAGCTACTAACAAAACAAAATCAAAGTAAACAATTGAAGAAGTTAGTAAAAGCAATAACTAACTAAAGATAGATAAAATAAAAAGAAACAGAATCATCCAATTATTACAGTCCAAATGCATCCAAATGTGTCAACTATATCAAATAAACTCCACCTGCCGAATAAAAGTAAGCATTGTCCCCAATGCTTAACAAAATAAGAATGAAAGGAGAGAGAGCGAAGAAACTCCCTAAGCATCCTTGGACATCAGTGTCCCTAGCAAAATCAACTCATGTTGGCTCAACCAACTGTATATCATCATCATCGGAGTGGAAAATATCGCACACATTGTGTCAGCAATGTCGGCAGCAAGGCATAGCTTCTCATACTGGCCAACTAGTGCAACTTGTGCAGATGGATCTGGGCGGACTAGTTTGGGTCAAGCATCATATCAATGGTAAGTCCCCTGATGTGGCTAGTCGGGTCACCTCTTTCCTAAGCTTATCCGCTGACTTTTTTGCTGTCTTGGGACTGTCTTATGTTCTTCACTTCTTTTGTCAAGCCCTAAATAACTAAACCATGATGTACGAGGGTGTCCATGATCACCTTCTGTTTGTCCAGAATCTTGCATAGATTCTCATCAAACTCAGTAAACTCTCGAGGTGCTTGTGTGGATGACTGCCCTACAACAGTACTAGATATCTCAGAAAAAATTGAAGTAGCTACCTACATCCAGTTGTTGAGACTCGCCAATGTCTGGGAGACTCTCAAAGCAGAAAGTGGGCCTATAGGCATGGGCACCAGCCTTAGAACCGGAGTAGGGACTACCCTAGGAGCTGTGAGAGGAGATATGGACAGAGTTGAAGATGGTGGAAGAGGCATAGATGCTGCATTGGTAGAGGGCTCAGCTGATGTAGATGGAATATCAGCTGTGTCAGAAACTATCACTATCGGCTCATCCGACTGGCATGTAGTAGTAGAGGGCTGAGCACTCTTCTTCGGGTTGTCGGATACTGCTAGAGGCGGACATAAAATTTGAAAAACCTAATTCCGAACCGAACTGAATTAATTCGGTAATTCGCTTTCGGTTTTTTCTGTATTTCAGTCTAATTTAATATTACATTTTCGGTATTTCAGTATGATTTTTGGTATTAGGATATTGAAATTTTGGTATACCGAATTATCGAATTTTTAAAAATATTTTATTTTTTAAGTTGGACATATAGTTAGCCACTACACTGCCCAGTGCCCCAGCCCAACAATATTTCCCTTCACTACTCTATTAGTTCCTCTTTTGAAACACCTTTGAGTTCCCAAGTGTGTAGGAAATTCTCCACCGCCGCCTCCTCTGTTAGCACCAACACCACCTGCTGTTCCTGTATCAAATAATGGCTCGAAGAAGACTTGGATATATATTGTGGTTGGTGTTGTTTCAAAATGATGGAAATGACTTGTGAAGAGCATGACAAATTGGCTGCTCGAAGTCAATTTCTCACTCACACAATTGGTAGGTAATTTGTGTCACCTGCAACTGTAGAAAGAGGTCATCACAATTACCAACTACTATTAATTTGCTTCACCTAACAGGATTCTACACGAAATGGAGGTTGAATCCACCCCCATAGACACAAAGGGATTTCAGAAACTTGTTCAAGTGGTAAATACAACATTGACTTGTACCTTTTCAAGATTACACTTGTAGAAAATTAAGTGTACAAGCATATTTATCCTCTAGAAGTAATTTTCAACTTTTGAGACCTCTGGTTTTTTGTTACACACTAAAATTGGACAACTTGCAGAAGGAGAGCTCAGCTAGAGATAGTTGTGATCTATTCAGCGGACTATTCATCCACAATAGATTTGCCAGGCAACATGTATAATACGATTTTCATATTCTGCAACTGAATCATTATTTCGTAGTAGCAAATGAGAAGAAATGCTGAACATAAAAATGAATGATGGTGCAGATGAAAAATTTAGAAGTAGCATTGGAGAAAACTAAATAGAAGCTTCAAGAGAGGTCGAAGGAGCTGCAGGATCCTATCATATCTAAGGTCTAACCACTGCTGAAGGAGATAATGAATGGGAACTTCATAACTCTCTTTCTTGGTCGAATAAAAAAAAAGAATATAGATAGCGAGTTTAAGAAGAATGTCTGTTTTTCAATTTTGTTGTTTCCACTTTCCAGTTTGGTGCTATAGTATCGAACCTAAATAAGTTTATTTATTATTAAACCGAAATCGAACCGAACCAAAATAAAAAATACCGAACCGTACTGAAATAATTTGGTATGGTATTTGGTATGGTATTTGGTATACACAATTGATAAACCAAATATCGAAATACCGAACCAAAATTCTTAAATGCCGAACCGAAATACCAAATGCCCACCCCTAGATCCTGTAGCGAGTACCACTCAAATGGTTTCTTTGGCTTCACCTTCATATCAAATGGCTTTGTCTCTACCTTTGCATCAGTTAGGTACTCTGTAATAGTGCTGGGGTAGGGGTAAGCTGTGTTAGTCTGCTTTGCTACCAAAGAGATGTTGGCCGACATTAGGGCGCCTATATTGATCGGGTACCGACCATGATGGAAGCCACTATAATTGCCCATGGAACAAGCAAGTTGTTTTTATTCTGGCACGGGTCAAGCTTGATACACACAAAGGTCTGCCAACCTTTTGCCTCAAAGCTCAATGTACTCCACGAATGGGTACCCTAGTAGTGATCCATAGTGGAGATGGTTCTAGTGCTAAGATCTCAATAATCCACGGTCGGACCTCTTATTTCAAGGTCAACTTATCTAGGTACTCCTTTGGCTCCACATCCTCAATACCCAAGAACACATTCAGCGTGTGCTGATCAAACTTCACCTTAAGGTTGCGTGCATTGGTCACCTTTGTCCCCTTACAAATGTGTGAAATCTTGACATAGAACTTGCAGACAAGGTTCTCTTTGACATCTACGACCTTCTCAGTAAACAACATCCATCCCTTTCTCAATCTGAATTGCTCCAACATTATCGGGTTGTATTTATCAAGATCCCTCAGAAACTGCCTCTCATGTGTTAATGATCTCAACGGCCACCACATCCGAAAATCGATGAAAGCCGCCAAACTCACAAATCTGTCTTCCCATGCTTCCTTCTTCTTTGTCTTCTCAACCCCAGTGGATGTACCTTCTCCCCCTTTTCCATCATCTGGAATATCCTGCGCACCAGACTCTGGAGCAACTGGTTCAGAAGCTTGGCTACCACTTTTCGAACACTCGGAAGTTCTGTGAGATGAGGAAGCCACATCTAGAGGCTCAAATTGCCCTTGTGTCCTGGACTGTGCAGCTTCCTGCTTCCCCGGAATAGGCACGGAGTTTCCCTCAGAAGCCTCCCTAGACGGGGCATAAGAACTATACTTATAGGGGTCCACACCCTTCCTCTTCCTGTTGCGGCCTTCTTCCGAATAGTCTTGGGCACACTGAGGGGTAAGACACCTCTTCCTCGACCCCTAAAAGAGTCTCCTCTACCTTTGGCAATTTTGTTGCGGCCTCGTGATCGAACCATTGTCTATATTAAAACAAAGAGGATTGTTAGTTGCACATCATCATCCAACACAGTTAGGACTTGTGTGAGCAAGGGAGAACAATTTGGACACATAAGGGTTTCAACAGAACATGGGATCTGGGGTTCGTACTTTTCTTATGTGTGGTCGTAAAATGGGAGTGCGGACTGCTCATTTTCATGTGTGGCCGCACTTCTGACAACATAGTTTAGAGGCTCAGTTGCCTCCTCTCTAAAGAGAGTACGACGGCAAAGTGCAGCCGCAGAATTCATTTGTGGCTCATGGAATTTTAAGTGCGGCCCGCACATCTTTTTTCTTAAGAGACAAGTCTCTGATAGACAGTGCGGACCTAAGTGCGACCATTCTTCTGTGGTCCGCATAGTTAAAGTGCTGCCGCAAAAGCACTTGTCTTCACCAGTTACCTAGAACAACCAAACTGTGGACCGCACAAATTCAAGTGTGGCCGCTGTTTTGAAAATTAATGAACAGTCATGCTTTTTCACTTTAGATTTTTGCAATTACTTGTACAAACTGATATGGCAACATGGTATACATATCAAATATAGTTAACCCAGCCTATTTTAGCATGTATCAATGACTATCCAGCACAAATCTATCCCAGATGGACACATGGATGAACTCTAATAATAGATGACCTAAAAAGAAACTAAACAAATTACAATAATTAAACTAACACAAAGATTAACATGAAGTGAAGCATACCAGATAAGATGAGTGCACTAGATGTGTGAGCACAGGTAGGTGTGTGTGGTTGGTAGTGAAAATCTCCAGTAAAACCTGTAGAACAACAATGATTCTATGGTGGGTGAAAATAGTAAAATGAAAGAAGAACTTCTATTTATACTTAGACTTTGAAAGAGAAAAGGGCTGAGTGCGGCCACACAATTCCAAGTGCGGTCCGCAAAATTTTGAGTGCGACCGCACAATTCCTCTCTCGGCCACAGAATAGCCCCGCACTGACAGGCTCAAGCATGAGATTTTTTTGCAATTTAGCACTTTGTTGAGCTTCTAGAAGTGCAGTCTGCATGTGAAATGTGCGACCGCAAAAGCTCTTTTGTTGTGGCACAAATAATTTTGCAGCCGCACAATTAAAATGTGTGGTCCGAATTTTCTTCAACACTTAGCCATTTTTTTCCACCCTTATTTCATGTAACACTCAATCAAGTAGCATACTTCAACTCAAGTTAGAAACAACAATTAACACTTAACTAGAAAAGAAAAAAAGGAAAAGAACTTGGGTTGCCTCCCAAAAAGTGCTTGATTTACGTCGCAGTACGACGTAATGTCAAAGCATATTCAAGTGAAGTAAATGACCTCCACTATGTGTCTCTCTCCAACTTTACCCAAGTAGTGCTTCACCCGGTGACCATTGACTCGGAATACTTCATTGTTCTTGTTCTTCAAAACCGATGCACCGAAATGTGTCACACTAACAATTTCAACTAGACCACTCCACTTAGATTTCAGCTTCCCAGGAAACATCCTTAACCTTGAGTTAAACAACAACAAAATATCACTCACCTTGAGCTCTTTGTTCCAAATGTATTTGTCATGAAGATATTTCATCATTTCTTTGTACAAGGACGAACTCTCATATGCATGATACCGGAACTCATCCAATTCATTTAAGTGTGCAACCCGCAAGTTAGTGGTTACACTCCAATCAAGATTCAATTTTTTTAAAGCCCACATTTCCTTGTGCTTTAGTTCTACCAGAAGATGACAAGCTTTCCCGAACACTAAACAGTATGGAGGCATTCAGATAGGTGTTTTGTAAGCCGTCCGATAAGCCCATAACGCATCATCAAGCTTCTTGGACCAATCCGTCCAATTAGCATTCACCGATTTAGACAAGATACTCTTTATCTCCCGGTTGGATACTTCCACTTGACCACTGGATTATGGATGATAGGGAGTCGTGACCTTGTGAGTAATACCATACTTGCTAAGTAAAGTGTCAAAATCCTTGTTGCAAAAGTGTGACCCCCATCGTTTATGATTGTATGTGGAGTACCAAATCTTGTAAAAACATTTTTATTCAAGAAAGCCGCTACACTTCTCGCCTCATTGTTGGGTAAGGCAACTGCCTCAACCTCTTTTGACACATAATCCACCGCGACCAATATGTAAGTGTTTTCACAAGAACTCACAAAAGGGCTCATAAAGTCAATGCCCCAAACATCGAAAATATCAGTCTCTAATATGGTTGTGAGAGGCATATCATTTTTCTTTGAAATTCCACTGGCCCGTTGACATTCATCACATGTTTTCACTAAGTCACTTGCATCCTTGTAAGGAGTAGGCCAACAAAAACCACAACTAAGAACTTTGGCCGCCGTTCTTGATCCACCATGATGGCCATCATTTGGCGAAGAATGACAGGCACCAAGAATACCGCCTTGCTCTTCTTCGGGTACACACCTTATAATCACCCTATCCGTACAAATCTGGAAAAGGTATGGTTCGTCCCAATAATAATCTTGACAATCTCTCTTGAGCTACCTCCTTTGGTTTAAATAAAACTTATCCGAAATGATTCCACTCATAAGAAAGTTTTCCAAGTCCGCAAACCATGACATCTCTTTCATTGAAATTGCCAAAAGTTTCTCATTGGGGAAGGAGTCATTAATTTCAAGGCCATCATGTGGCCTTCTCTCCTCCTCCAAACGAGATAAGTGGTCCGTCATTTGGTTTTCACTACCTTTCCTATATTGAATATCAATATCAAATTCTTGCAAAAAGCGTACCCATCTCGTCAACTGGGCTTTAGAATCCTTTTTTCTCATAAGATAGCCAAGCGCCTCATGATCCATGTGGACAATAACCTTTGCATCCATCAAGTACGGGAGGGAACTTCTCAATTGACAAACACAATAGCAAGGAGCTTTTTCTCCGTAACGGTGTAATTGACTTGGGCACTATTCATGGTCTTACTAGTATAGTAAACCAGATGAAATTTTTTTTTAACATGTTGCTCCAAAACAGCCCCAACCGCTACGTCACTTACATCACACATGAATTCAAAAGGCAAACTCCAATTTGGAGCGGTAATGGTAGGAGTAGTTGTCAACTTGAGCTTCAATAGCTCAAAATCCCTCATACAATCATCATTGAGATGGAACTTGGCATCTTTCTCAAGGATCTTATACAATTGTTTACCACTTTAGAGAAATCTTTGATAAAGCGCCAGTAGAAACTCGCATGGCCTAGGAAACTCCGCACACCCTTCAACAAAGTTGGGGGTGGAAGCTTAGAAATCACCTCAATCTTTGCCTTGTCAACTTCACTTCCATTACTTGAAATTTTATGGCCAAGGACAATTCCTTCCTCAACCATGAAATGGAATTTCTCCCAATTGAGAACCAAGTTGGTCTCTTCACATCTAGCCAACACTCTGTCCAAATTTACAAGATAATCATCAAAAGAATCCCCAACCACCGAGAAATCATCCATGAAAATTTCAAGGTAGTCCTCCACCAGGTCCATGAAAATAGCCATTATACACCATTGAAAAGTCATCGATTCATTGCATGAACCAAATGGAATCCTCTTGAAAGCAAAAGTACCATTGGGACATGTAAAGGTTATTTTTTCTTGATCTTCCGGAGCAATGAGAATTTGGTTGTAACCCGAGTACCCATCAAGAAAATAATAGAAAGCTCGGCCGACCAATCTATCTAGCATTTGGTCTAAGAAAGGAAGTAAAAAATGATCCTTCCTTGTAACCTTGTTGAGATTACAATAATCCATACAAACCCTCCAACCGGTCACCGTTCTTATAAGATTCAACTCATTCTTATCATTGGTAACCACCATCATGCCCCCCTTCTTTGGGTATTGAATCGCAGAGGTCCATGAACTATCGGAGATGGGGTAGATAACCCCGCCATCCAACCACTTGATAGTATCTTTCTTGAAAACTTCTTTCACAGCCTCATTGAGTCTTCTTTGATGTTCAATGAATGGTTTATCACCATCCTCCAACTTGATCTTATGCATGCAAAAGGCGGAGCTTATACCCAGGATGTCCGCTAATAAGTGAGGATTTTGACTACTTATTAGCACCTTTTTTGCTTTCGTTTTAGTCCAAAAACGTGTAATTGTGTTTCCAAAAACTGATGAAATATGCTTAATTGCAGGAATAGTGGAAAATGATCCCCAAAGATGAAATCCAACTCAAGAAGGAGTAATCTGAACTAAGGACAAAAACAAGCACAAAATCTCAGAAGTGCGGACCACAGATTATCATCTGCGGCCTCAGATTGTGAAGAAAATCCTATCAAAGACAAGTGCAAAGTGCGGTTCGCACATGAAATGTGCCGCCACATCACCTGTGCAAGAGCAAAAGTTCAGAGAAACTGCATTCAAGTTCAACAGAATTGCGGACTACATAATTATTGTGCGGCTGCAGAAGATCACCTACACTGTCACAGTCATATTTGTGCGGTCCGCAGAAGAGTAATATGCGGCCGCATTCAGAAATGCACAGATCGCAGAAAGAGAGAAGTGTGGTTGTAGTTCAGAATTATGCGGCCGTAGGTTCCCATTCTTGCCAGGCTGAAGCAAAGTGCGGACTGCACATGGAATTGTGCGGCCGCAGAACCTCCTAAAGGGAATTTTTGTTCGAAAATTCCAGCACTATATAAATAGAAGAGTTTTACTTTTTTAGGCTATCTCTTGACATCAACAACCACTCTAGACGTTTTCCTTTGCTTATTTTAATAGTTTTTGCTATTTTGAGCTTTTTTTGAATATTACTTTCATCATTTTAATTATTAATATGGTTTAATTATCACTTCTTCTTCCGTTTCTTCTAATTTAAGCATGTGTAGCTAGGTTTGCACTAGGGTTGTGACCTAATCCTAGTGCGTAAACTTAATGGGTGTTTGATTTATTGCTTGTTTATGATTGGGTTTTGATTATCTAGCCTTGTTCTTGCTTTTATATGAAGAATTAATGGTTGCAAATATTATTTCATGCCTATTTGTTTGGTCTCTACTTGAGAAAGAGAGATTTGGTCTAGGAAAACTTAGCTAGCAAGAAATTGGGTCAATTGAGAGATTGATAAGCCCAATTAAAATGTTGAAACCTAGAGATAGTAAAACCCGACTTGATCTTATTATCAACTGCTTTGTTCAATACCCATTTGGACTTGAGAAAGCCAAATTGGGAAAAATCACTCTTTGATCGAGAGGTATTGAGTGGGTATTTGAGTGTTGATAGCTATAAGATACCCCGACCAATAAAACAAACTTTAAAGTTTACAATCCATTAAGTGAACACCTAGGTGAAGGTCATAGCCCTAGGCCTTTTTATCAATTGAAAAACAACCAAAAATAATTTCCTAGTTTCATTCTTTAAATCGTAATCGTAGTTTAAGTTAGATTTTCAAACAAAACTAATATTGCGGAAGTGTAAATTAAGATATACAAATCCACGCACTAAGATATATACTACTAGCACCCATTCACAAGCTCCATGTGGAATTCGATCCCGACTCTGTTGGGTATAATTATTGCATTGACCATTTTCATATCCTCAAATAGAGGAGTGAAATTGGACGAGATCATCTGCTAATGTCCACCCAATATATTTCTTCCTCTTTTGCAATACTGCCAATGTGGAATCAACCTGCACATTAGTCAAACATAAGGAAAGAATAACCGGTAAATTAGAACAAGGTCCAAGAAATTCATACCGAAGGTGTGGAGGCAATGGCTTCAACTCCAAAGTAGTGACTCTTCAATAGAAGGCTCTGTAGGAGGAGTCTTCCTTTTCTTAATATCCAAATATAATTTTCAGGGTGCATAGTTGTATGACCCCATTCCTTGCAAAGAATTCACACATTCCATGAAACAATCAATCTCGTCATCATTAAAGTTGAGTAAAACGGCTTCCAACATATCACCAACGTTGATTGTAGCACTTATATCATCAACAATAATATCAGTCACCAAATCCATAAAAGAACACACCTCATTGCTATTTGGTTGCCTCATAGATTTACACACATGGAATACCACTTATTCATCACCAACTCGGAAAGTGAGTTCTCCGGCTTCCACATTACAAAGAGTATTACCTGTAGCAAGGAAAGTTCTCCCAAGAATGATAGTCACTTAATAATCAACCTCACAATCTAGAATAACAAAATCCTCCGGAAGAATGAACTTATCAACCCAGACCAAAACATCTTCAATAACACCCAACGGCCTCTTCATCGTACGATCGATCATTTTCAACCTCATAGAAGTGGGTCTTGGTTGCCCAATTCCCAAAGTTTTGAAAATCGAACAGGGAATCAAATTGATACTCGCTCCAAGATCACAAAGAGATTTAGCAAATTCGACACTCCCAATTGTACAAGGAATCGTGAAAGCACCGGGATACCCCAACTTAGGAGCCATGGAATGAACAATTGCATTCAATTGATGAGTGACCTTGATAGTTTCAAAATTCATTGATCGCATCTTGGTCACAAGGTCTTTCATAAACTTTGCATAATCGAGCATGTGTTCCAAATCTTCTACCAATGGAACATTAATCGAAAGAATCTTCATCATTTGAATGAACTTCTTGAATTGATTCTCACCATTTTGCTTGGAAATTCTTTGAGGGTAAGGAGGTGGAGGCTTAGGCAATGGTGCCCTAGACTTTTGCCCTACCGTTTCCGGTATGTCAATGATGTGATCCCTGGATAGGTTCACCTCCTCTTGAGTCTCTTCAACACTATCATCAATATCAATCCGAACCTCATCATTTGATTGGAAAACATTGTTTGGGATATCTTTCTCTTTTACAACTTGGTCATCATGTACAAGTCGCCTTTAACTTGAGGTGGGTGCATTCCCTCCTCTTTCACCTTGTGATAACTGCCATAGCATGCCACGTATTGTTTCACCCTTTGGGTTCACCACCGTGTTACTTGGTAGTGCACTCTTAGGACAAGAATTTAGAGCTTGAGAGATTTGCCCCATTTGAACGTCTAGATTATGGATTGATGTCTTGTGTGAGGCAAGTTGGCATCCGAATCGGCATTATTTTCCATCATTTGCTTAAAAATATTCTCAATACAACCCATTTCACTGTTTGAAGAACTGGAACCATGGGAAGGATAAGGAGGTGGGTGGCTCGATTATTGATACGGTGTGTGCCTTTGAAAACCCGATCCCCGGTTGCCTTGATTGTTTTCCCAACCACCTTGATTGTCGCCTACCTAGTTTCGTTGGTTGTTTCCAATCCAATTTCCTTAATTGTTTTTATTATGCCAATTTTATTGATTGTTAGAACTCCAATTGCCTTGGTTATTTTGCGGTTTCCATTGTTATTGATTTAAGCCTTGGAAGTTGTTTCTTTGACCTTGAAAATTGTTCATATATTGAACTTCCTCTTCTTTCTCATGATAAGAATCACCTTGATCAAAACCACCATCATCTTGCACATAGTTCTCCACTCGAGTTTGTATTTGTGGACCCTTGATCCTCTTCTTTTTCACCAATACATTAACTCCCTCTATGGCATGCACTTGCTTAGGAGCTTGCACTTGATTAAGTTTTGGCCTTTTCTAGTTGAGTCATGGTCGTTCTCAATTCGGCAATGGCTTGCCCATAATCTTGCAACTCTTTGTGGAGGTTTATCATGGGATCACCTTGTGGAACATTAGCTCTGGATTTCTAAGCCGATGAAGTTTCCTCCATCCCATTAAGAATTTCACATGCCTCCACATAAAGTGTTGTCATAAAGTTTCCACCGGCTAATTGATGGACCACACATTGGTTCGTAGTATTGATAACACGACAGAAAGTTTGTTGAATCGTGTTGCCAATCATTTTATTGTTGGGCACTCTTTCACTATTGTCCGATATCTCTTCCAAACCTCCTGCAAAGGTTCGTCGGCTCTTGCTTGAATGCCAAAATTTCATCCCGAGGAGTAGCCATATGCCTAGTAGAGAAAAACTTAGCAATAAACTTCGCCGCCAACTCATTCCAAGTATGTATTGAATAATTCGACAAACGTTCCAACTAATCTAAATATTTACCCCGTATAGAGAAGGAGAAAAGCCTTAGCCTCAAAGCATCCTCGAAAACATTAGTTTTCTTGCTCCCCCAACACGTATCCATAAAGCTTTTCAAATGTTTATAAGTATTCTGACTTGGTGCACCGGTGAAGAAGCCTCTTTGCTCTAGAAAAGTGAGCATCACGTTGGTAAATTGGAAGTTGTCCGCCTTAATACGAGGGGGAACTATTGCACTGGCATAACCTTTGCTGGTTGAGGTGGGGGTGGCACAGGAATGTTGTCTTGTGGCACCCAACCTCGCCAATTCAGTTGTGGCACTTGAGGTACCTCATCGATTTGTTCCTCCTCGCCGTCCAAGTTCCCCAATGACATATTTCCGAGCTCATTGTTCGTCATGTTTGTACCTGTGATTTCTTCAACAAGTTAGTAACACAGAAGGGAAACAGACATTTCAATAACACACTCAAATATATAGCTAACACTGTTAAAACTCCCTATAAACGGTGCCAAAAATTGATGCACTCCCATCCACACTCAATATTGAGTGAAAATGATCGTTAGAAGAATAATACCCAATAAGAGTCGGAGTCGATTTCCACATGGAGTTTAATGTGGGTGTTAGGGTGTACACTTGCTGAGAGTAGATGAAATGATCTTAATTGCGTTTCCAAACAAGGGATTTTTTTTTCTACTTCTAAAAATTAACACCATCAATTATCAACTAAAGGGAAAGAGATTAGAAGACTAGTAATTATTTTTGTTATTTTTATCAATTAGGTAAAAGGCCAAGTGATATAACATTTACCTAGGTGTTAGCCTAATGGGTAGATCACGTTAATGCTTGTTTGAGAGATCGGGGTGTATTTTAACTCTCAACTCTAGATTACCCACTCAACACCTCTCGGTTATAGAGTAATTTTTCCCAAATTGTCTTTCTCAAGCCCAATTGGGTATCAATTCAAATAGTTGATATGAGCTCAAGTCAGATTTTTCCTATCTCTAGTTCAAACCCTTTAATTAGGCTAGCCAAAACCTTAACTAGCCTAATTTGTTGTTAGCCAAGTTTTCCTAGTCTAAGTCACTCTTTCTCAAGTAAGAACCAAGTCAAATAGGCATGAATCAATGTTTGCAACCATTAATTATAAAAATAATGTATGAAAAAGTCTAAATAATAAATACCCAATCATAAACAAGCATTATATTAATCACCTATAAGGTTTACACACTAGGGTTGGGTCACAACCTAGAAAAAATCTAGCTACTCAAGATAGAAATTAAAGAAAACAGATAAGAAGAACTAATTGAAGACATAAAAAGAAATTAAATTGAGAAAACTATTGTTTCTTCACCCAAAATAGTCACAAATTACCCAAAGTAGTAAAGTATAATGGCTGCAACACTAAAAACTATTAAACTTGCCCTAAAAAGTGTTTCCCATCTATTTATAGTGGCCCAAAATTTATTGACAAAAATGTCAGTTGGGAGGTTTTGTGGCGGCACAATTCCATGTGCGGTCTGCACGATATCTGCAGGTTGAGGATTTCTGCAGTCGCACAATTTAGTGTGCGACCGTACTTTTCCTTCTGCGACTGCACTTTTGGCAAGGATTCACACTTGGTCGTTTTGCACGCTCTCTGAACTTTTTGAATTCTTGTCAGTGCGACCATATTTTTTCGTTGCACAAATTGTGTGTGGTCCGCACTTTTTCAATCATCCTCTGAGCTTTAGGTACTAGATCTGCAGCCGCAGAGGTAATTCTGTGGTTTGCACTTTCTTCTGCGGTCACATAATTCCTTCTACGAATTGCACTTTTGGCCTGTTGCATTCCTTCTTGCTTTATGAGGTGGAACACTCCTTTTTGAGTTAGATTTCTTCATTGAGGTCTATTTCTCCAACATTCCTACAATTTGCACAATTTTATTAGTTTTGGGAACAAAAATCAATACTTTTGGACTAAAACTAAAGCAAGAAGGTACAAATAAGTGGTTAAAATCCACATTTATGAGTGGGTAAGTTGAATTTCTTGACCCATACTAGGCGGGACATCTCTTTTGCTGTCCAACACCTTTCCCAGTTTATGCAGAATCCCTGTCTTCCACACATGAAAGTTGTTTTGCATATTTTGAGATACTTAAAAGAGACTTCTGTTTTGGGGGATTTTCTTGAACAATTCTCCTGATCTCAACTTAACTGTGTACTGTGGTAGTGACTGGCTGCTTGGCTGCTTGCCATGATACTAGAAAGCATGTCTCTGATTTTTGTGTTGTAGGTGGTAGTTTGGTGCTTTGGAAATCCAAGAAACAAGCATTGTCTCCTTATCTTCAGCTGAAGATGTATATAGGGCTATGAGTGAGGTAGTTGCTAAGGTTACTTGGGTTGCCAAAATGCTATTTGATTTTGGGTTGCCTGCTCCTTGCTCCGTGTCTTTGTTCTGTGACAATCTGGCTGCTTTACATATTGCTCCACATTCCTGTCTTTCATCACGGACCAAGAATATTGAGTTGGATTGCCATTTTGTTCGGACAAAGCTCAATGAGGATCTCATTCACCTGATGCATACTCCTACCTCTTCTCATCTTGCAGATATATTCACCAAGGTCTTATCTAGTGTTGGGCATCACCTTATCTTGTGCAAGTTGGGGGTTTTGTCACCCTCCAACTTAAGGGGTTGTTGGAAATAATAGTTCAATTGAACACCATGTTGATGAACCTACTTGTTAGACTACAAATTTATTTTATCCGCTATTATTAATATTGAGCCGGCCCAAAATGCAATTATGTACTCATGCATTTTTTTTATTCTTTCCAGTCAATGGGTAGTGGACTCGGGTCATGTATATATAGCTCTGACCCAATACTTGTAAAGACTCTCTGACATTTTCCTCTTCGACTGATAATGAAATTGGGTTTTCTCTGTTGATACGAAAAAAAAGAGAAAAATAGAAGAAGAAGTTGAAATTGAAGAAAAATAAAAGAATTATGGCTTGAGATCGAAAAGCTAACAGAAATAAAGAACGAAAATGGAAGAGGTCAACCATTAAATTTGAGAGGAAATAAAAAAAAAGGTTTTAAATGATAAAGAAAGAAAAAAAGAAAGGGAAGAGATGCGCGTGCAAAATATTATCATATGCATGTTTGGTTATTTATGTCACGTCAGCTAACAAGGTGGAATTAATTACACTGCAAAATAGTTCAAGGAGGTAATAGGAACCCCTCCCCCTAAAGCATACGTATGTAGTAGCAAATCCAAGACATGTTCAGTAGAAATTTTATGTATTTTTTCTTTTCTTTTCTTTTTAAAAAAAAAGAGGTTCTTAAAGATGTTACTGAACAAGTAGGCAGAGAATAGATTAGTATTTTCCCAAAAAAAAATTAATCCAAGCACTTTATTAGTTTTGTTTTCAAAAAGAGTAAAAAGAATCTGAAAAACTCAAAAAACTATTTGAAATTCTTTTCAACCAAATATCATTAAAGAAAAGTTTTTCAGCTTGCAAAAACTGAAAAACATTCCTAAAATTGAAATACACTTGTGAAGTAATAGTATTTTTATTTGTTCAAGAAACTGAATAACTTTTCTCTAAATATGTTGATAGAAAAATATTGGGGCTTTTGCATCCGTACCCACTTTTTGTGCCACGTTTTAACTTATACCTACTTTGTAAAAAAAATTGCACCCGTACCCATTTTTGCGCATAACTTCAGCATGCGGGGCTGAAGTAGCAAAGACAATCACACAAAACTTCAGCATTCTAGTAGACGGGCCTGAAGTAGCTTGCAAACTTCAGCTCTAGAGCTGAAGTTCCCAAGTTATAAATACAACAACTTCAGCATACGGGGCTGAAGTTCCCCAGTTATAAAGACAAAAACTTCAGCATACGCGACTGAAGTTCCCCAGTTTACAAAGACAAAACTTGAAGTTCTCTAGAGCTGAAGTTTTATTTTGTAACTGGGGAACTTCAGCCCCGTATGCTGAAGTTTTGTCAGCTTAACTGGTGAACTTCAACTCAGCGAGGGAAATGTAGCTGAAGTTATTTAAAAAGTGGGTATAAGTTAAAAGTTTTTAAAAAAACGGGTATAGGTTAAATGGGGGCGACCAAATAGGATGCCCCGCGTAATTTTTACAAAAATATTTTACATGTTTCCCACGTCTTGAAAATAAACTAGTTTAGGGGATTATTTACATCAGTTAACCATTTTGTGGCATGTATTTAATTTAGCCACAACACAAAAGATATAGCAAATTTAACCATCACCAACACACACCATTTCTCCTCTACTTCAACTCTCGTCTTATTTTGCATGCACCTTCTTCTTTCTCCATCCTCCTCTTCTTTTTATTCTTCTTCGTGAAGGATGGAAGTTCCATTGGAATTGAAGGACCCCACTTCAATGTGATTCTAGAATCTCTTCCAAACTGATGAAGTATATCTTATTTATGATTATTATTGTAGTAAAATACATTTGCTAAGATTACTTATCTAACAGTATAGTCGTCATGGGATGAATACTCATCTTAATATTAATTTCCCAATATAGGGTGTTCTGATAGTGAGTGATGTCGTTATACGTTCTTTCTGAGTTCTTCTATAATTATATTTATTTTTATTTTCGCAATATTTCAATTTTTAACCAAAAAAGAGAACATGATAGACAATACAAAACTAACTGTCGGACTATTAACAAGGGTCTAAAATTGAGCTAAACAATTCAAACTTCAGATTGATGGTCTGAAGTTGAGCTACAACAATTCAAACTAGTCTGAAGTTCAACTGTAGCAGTTCAAACTTTAGATTAGTGTTTTATAGTTTGACTATAGCAAAATTTGCACTAATATTTAATTTGTAATTATTTTTTAAGGAGTAGGCTATCTGTGCATATGGTCTTTAGGTTAGGTTGGAAATAGAGCTATCTAAGAGGAGGGTTCTTGATACTTAAAGAGACTGGGTAAGTGGAAGGGGTTCCTTAAGGGCACTTAGGCTGATTTTTGGAGGTACCATACCATTACCACTATCTGTCCTAGGGGAGGCTACTTAAGGGGGCCGGTAAGGTTACTTAGGTATATTTTCAAATTAAAATTTAAAAAAATGCTATATTTAAATAAGCACAAACTTTACGGGATGAAACAATTCAAGGCTATGAAGTGCCTTCTATTTTATATAATACAATGTAAATAGTTTATTTCTAATACAAGTTATAAGTATTCTTTTGTATTTCAATACTTTTAAAAATAAAATTACTTATTATTTTTGAACGATTTACGTAATTTTTCAATCACTTTTAGTGGTTCTTCAATTGAAATTGGTAACACTTGTTTTTCCACGTCCCTGCCGTCTCCGGTAGATAGTATTTATTATAGGCATTATCATCTTCTTGAATTATTTATACAAGGCCAAAGTTTCTTCTCTCCGCCTTAATCCAATATTTCGGCAAGTCTTCATTTACTTCATCATCGCAAAATCATTTTTTTAACAGTTCTTCTAGAAAAATCTTAAAAAGTAGGATTATACGTTTTTTGTATGTAACGAATAAATCCGGGTTAGTTAAAATTTGTTTCAAAATGGGACGCCCTCCGTATCATTGCATGTAGTCAATCTATTAAACACTTTTATTTACTAGTTTAGGATTTATTTTTAATAATAAATAATTAAAAATAACAATAAATAACATCACACGTATAACAAAAATAAATTCAAAAATTAATAAAAGTTGAAAAGAGTGTATCAAATGCTAACATAAACACTAACATATCATTAATGTAGAAGGAAAAAAATTACTTCTACTAGTAGTGTAGCACCAATAAAAAAAATATATCGTCGTATAATTGATATTGATGCTTAAACAATTATAGCAAAATAATTGAGTGCTAGAATGTTAATTGCAATTAAAATAAGAGAAAGAGAGAGGGATAGAGAGAGGAGAGGAGAGTTTTTTGTGAAAAATAAAAGAATAAAATGAGGTATTTACAGTGTTTTAAGATAATGAAAAAGTGTAGTTTAACAAACTTAAGGATTAAAACTATAAATTATGGGGTAGGGGTGTTAGGGCGATATGGAGGGAAAAAATAATTGTTTTTGGCTTTTGCCAACAACTATTTCTTTTAAAAATAATCGTTGGCTAACGGTAAAAAATAACTAAATTTAAAAATAAAAAAATTAAGGATAATAGTACCAAACGGACCGGTTCTAAGAGTACTTTTTCGGTCCCAACCCCTCATATTCCCCTTTTCCCCAATCCTTTACCCCTACCCCTACCCCTACCCCTACCTCTAATCCTTAATCGGACTGGGACGAGTAATATCTCGATAGACATGTGAAAATAGTATGGGCTAGTTAGTATTTTGTAACGATCCGGCCGGTCATTTCGAGAGTTATAGTCCCGTTTTCTTCATTCCTATTTTTTTTTGTGTTCTTCAGCTATATTATGATATGCCGGGTTAGTTAGTTCGGGTCCGGAGTGGTTTCGGAGTGAATTGAGACACTTAGTCTCTTTATTAGAAGCTTAAGTTGAAAAAGTCAACCGAATGTTGACTTATGTGTAAACGATCTCGAATTTGAATATTTAATGGTTCCATTAGCTCCGTTAGGTGATTTTGAACTTAGGAGCGCATCCGAAATGTAATTTGGAGGTCCGTAGTGGAATTAGGCTTGAATTGGCGAAAGTTGAAAATTTAGCGATTTTGGTTGGCAGCGAAAAATTTGATATCGGGGTCAGAATGGATTATCCAGAAGTTGGAGTAGGTTCGTGGTGTCATTTGAGACATGTGTGTAAAATTTGAGGTCATTCGAACGTTGTTTGATAGGTTTCGGCATCGTTTGCGGAATTTAGAAGTTTAGAAGTTCTTAAGCTTGAATCCGAGGGTAATATAGTGTTTTGATGCTGTTTTGAGCGATTCGAAGTTTCGACTAAGTTCGTATGATGTTATGGGATGTGTTGGTATGTTTGGTTGAGGTCCCGAGGGCCTGTGGGTGATTTCGAGTGGTTAACGAAAGGTTTAGAACTTGAAAAATGCAGCTGAAGCTGCTGCTACTGGTGTCTTCCGCACCTGCGGAGTGGGAGCCGCAGGTGCGAGCTCGCAAGAGTGACTGAGGGCCGCAGATGCGGCCATAAAGGACTTGGGCAGGAACCATATGTGCGAAGTTATTCCCGTACCTACGAGAGTCGCAGATGCGGACATGAATGCGCAACTGCGAGAGGTAAGCCACATGTGCGCGGTGGTTTCCGCACCTGCGATGATCACATATACGGTTGAGAGGGGCGGAGCTTGGTCCGCAGATGCGGAAAAGGAACCGCAGGTGCGGTTTCACTGGGAAGAATGTATAAATAGAGGGCTTCGAGATTTTTCCTCATTTCCACCATTTTTAACACGGACTTTGGAGCTTTTAAGGTGATTTTTGAAGGGGATTCAAGGCTATTCACTAAGGTAAGTTACTTGAGTCTTATTATCCTTAGCTATAGTATTTTTCCGTTGATTTCTCATCTAATTAGTGGGGTTTTGGAGTTAAAAATTGGGGGTTAGTGCTTCAGATTTTGGAAAGTGGATTTTGGGAATTTGAGAGACCAAATGATGTCGGATATTGAGGAATTTAATATGGTTAGACTCGTGAGTGAATGGGCTTTCAGGTTTTGTGACTTTTGTCAGATTTCTAGATGTGGGCCCGGAGGCCGAGTTTGAGTGAATTTCAGGTGTTGAGTCTAATTCAGTAGGTTTGCTTTTGGGATTGATCCCTTAAACCTACTGTAATGGTGTTGTACTGTTTGTGACTAGATTCGGAACATTTGGATGCCGATTCGAGAGGAAAGGGCATTTCAGATTAGGATGCTACGTCATTGAGGTAAGTAAGGGTCTTAAATCTGGTCTTGAGGGTATGAAACCCCGATAATTTCATATGATGTGTATATTTAGAGGTGACTCGCATGCTAGGTGACAGGCGTGTGAGCATGCACCGTGTAGGATTGAGTCTTGGTCCGTCCCGAGAGGATGTAAAGTCGAATAGCCCATTATTATTACCTGTTCATCTTGTTTTTGAGTTATTGACTGTCTTACATGTTATAAACCATGCTTAGGCTATATGATAACACTGTTGGGACCCGCAGTGGTCGTGAACTTGTTGAATGGACTGCTAAATTGTTGTCTTGTACTCAGTCAACGTTTGCTTATGCATTATATCTCAACTCTCTCTCATATATTGATTAATACTTGTTGTATTCTCTGTTTGGGTTGTTTATTGTGATATTCATGAGGCTGGAGACTGATATAGGGTCTGAGTGCCGGGTTGAGAGCTATGTGAGATATATTGGATCGGGATGCACGCCGTTGTAATATTGGATTGAGTTGCACGCGGCAACAATCCTTCGGGCCATTTTATCAGATCGGGATGCACGCTGCAGCAGTACTTGGATTGGGCTGCACGCCGCAGTAGTATTGGGTCGGGCTACACGCCGCAGTAATATAGCGCTTGGGTTGTAGGAGCCTCTCCGGAGTTTGTACACCCCCAGTGAGCGTAGGTACCTTGATTGTGAGTATTGAGGTTGAGAGCCGAGTGATTGAGCTGTTGAGATAGATGAGTGACAGTAGCCCCTGTGAGGCTGTACTTGCTCTTATTTATTGTTGCACTTTGTTGCTAGCCGTTGTTGTTGTCAAATTTCTGTAGGACTTATATTGTTTACCTGAGCTCGAAATGTTTTCATTTAAAACACCAATTGAAAGCATGCCTATTTTCTTTTGCTAAAATGAAATGTAGTTTGTGTAGCTCATCACTACTTCTCAGTTCCTTATTTAATTCTATTACTTACTGAGTTGGAAGTACTCACGTTACTCCCTGCACCTTGTGTGCAGATCTAGGTGAGGCCGGATGCGGAGGTCATTGAGCTCGTACGCAGTTGATTTTTCAGAGATTTACGAGGTAGTTGCCGGCGTTCGTAGACCTTGTGCTCCTTCCTTATCGTTTTCATTATCTGTATTGATATTTAGACGCAGACTATTGTAAACACTGTCTTTTAGATTTAGAGACTAGTTGCTTATGACTTGGTGACACCTTGATGTTTGGGGCTAGTTTCATACTTTGTTTTCTATTAACTTTGAGTTTTATGAAAGATTTCTGATGTGGGAAGTTTTACATTAATATTTTATTGATTCTGAAGTATTTTTGGGGAAGTCGGCTTGCCTAGTACCATCGATAGGTGCCATCACGACATGTTGAATTTAGGGTCGTGACAAGTTGGTATCAGAGCCTAGGTTACATAGGTCTCACGAGTCATGAGCGGGTTTAGTTGAGTCTTGCGAATCGGTACGGAGACGTCCGTACTTATCTTTGAGTGGCTGCAGAACCTTTAGGAAAATCTCACATTCTTGAATTCTTGTCGTGTGAATCTGTTGATTCTGGTAACTAAACTCTGCTATTTCATTCTCTCACAGATGGTGAGGACTCGCACTACCAGACAGGAGGGCCAGCCACCAGTACCACCAGCCAGGGTCGCGAGAGGCCGAGGAGGATGGTTCCATGAGGATGTGCATTGATTACAAGTAGTTGAACAAGGTCACAGTCAAAACCAAGTATCCTTTGCCTCGTATTGATGATCTATTTGACTAGATTCAGGGAGTGAGAGTGTTCTCTAAGATTGATTTGAGGTCTGGGTATCACCAACTGAAGATTCGGGATTCAGATATGCTTAAAACAGCTTTCAGGACCCGATATGGTCATTATGAGTTCTTAGTGATGTCTTTTGGGCTGACCAATGCCCCAACAACATTCATGCATTTGATGAACAGTGTATTCCAGCTCTACTTGGACTCATTCGTTATTGTATTCATTGATGACATCCTGATGTACTCTTGTAGCCAGGTGGAGCATGCTCAACATTTGAGGATTGTATTGCAGAGATTGAGGGAGGAGAAGTCTTATGCAAAGTTTTCCAAGTGTGAGTTTTGGCTCGGTTCAGTAGCATTCTTGGGGCACGTGGTGTCCAGTGAGGGTATTCAGGTGGATCCAAAGAAGATAGAGGCAGTGCAGACTTGGCCTAGACCATCCTCAGCCATGAGATTAGGAGCTTTCTTGGTTTGGCGGGTAATTACCGTCACTATGTGGAGGGATTTTCATCGCATCGCCCTTGACCAAATTGACCCAAAAGGGTGCTCCATTCAGGTGGTCGGATGAGTGTGAGGAGAGCTTTCAGAAGCTCAAGACTACCTTGACCACAACTCCAGTGTTAGTTCTGCCATCAGCTTTAGGTTCTTACACCGTGTATTGTGATGCTTCGAGGATAGGAATTGGATGTGTTCTGATGCAAGATGGTAGGGTGATTGTCTATGCCTCGTGCCAGTTGAAGACCCATGAGAAGAACTATCATTTCCATGATCTTGAGTTAGAAGCCATTGTTCCTGGAAGATTTGGCAGCACTATATTTACGGGGTTCATTGTGAGATCTATACTGATCACCGAAGTTTGCAACATCTACTTAAACAGAAGGATCTTAATTTGAGTCAACATAGATGGTTGGAGCTTCTCAAGGACTATGATATCACTGTTTTGTACCATCCAGAGAAGGCCAATGTGGTGGCCGATGCCTCGAGTCGCCGGGCAAAGAGTTTGGGGAGTTTAGCATATCTTCCGGTAGCAGAGAGACCCTTGGCATTGGATGTTCATGCCTTAGCGGGCCATCTTGTTAGATTGGATATTTCATAGTCGAGCCGGGTATCGGCTTGTGTGGTCTCCAGATCTTCTCTTTATGACCGTATCAGGGAGCATCAATATAATGACCCCCACCTGCTCATTCTTCAGGACAGGGTTCAGCGAGGTGATGCTAGGGATGTGACTATTGGTGATGATGGCGTTTTGAGGCAGGGCCGGATATGTGTGCCTAATGTAGATGGGCTCCGGGAGTTAACTCTTGAGGAGGCCCACAACTCGCAGTATTCTATCCATCCGGGTGCGACGAAGATGTACTAGGATTCGAGACAACACTATTGGTGGAGGCGGATGAAGAAGGATATATTTGGGTTTATGGCTCGGTGTCTCATCTGTCAGCAGGTTAAGTATGAGCATAAGAGACCGGGTGTCTTGCTTTAGAGGTTAGAGATCCCAAAGTGGAAGTGGGAGCGGATCACCATGGACTTCGTAGTTAGGCTCCCATGGACTTCGAGGAAGTCCGATGCTATTTGGGTCCCAGTTTCTATCATTGCAGATAGAGGTACTTAGTTTACATCGTAGTTTTGGAGGGTCGTGCAATGAGAGTTGGGTACTCAGGTTGAGTTGAGCACAACCTTTCACCCTCAGACGGACGGACAATCCGAGTGCACAGTCCAGATGTTGGAGGACATGTTGTGTCATTGCCTTTGGGGGTTCATAGGACCAGTTTTTGCTGCTCATGGAGTTTGCATATAACAACAATTATCAATCGAGCATTCAAATGGATCCGTACGAGGCTTTATATGAGAGGAGGTGTAGATCTCCAGTAGGATGATTTGAACTGGATGAGGCTAGGCTCTTGGGTACAGACTTGGTACAGGATTCATTAGACAAGGTGAAATTGATTCAGGAGCGGCTTTGCACGGCGCAGTCTAGGTAGAAGAGCTATGCGGACAGGAAGGTCCATGATGTATCTTTCATAGTTGGGGAGAAGGTTTTGCTGAAGGTATCACCCATGAAGAGTGTTATGAGGTTAGGGAAGAGGGGAAAGTTGAGCCGCCGGTTCATTGTTGCTAGTCATTCTTGTTGTGAAATTTATGGAGGAATTGTATTGTTTTACTTGAGCTCGAAATGTTTTGATTTAAAACACCATCTGAAAGCATGCCTATTTTCTTTTGCTGAAATTACTGAAATGAACTTTATTTTGTGTAGCTCGTCACTGCTTCTCAGTTCCTTTTTCAATTTTGTTACTTACTGAGTTGGAAGTACTCACGTTAATCAATGCACCTTGTGTGCAGATCTAGGTGCGACGCGGAGGTCATTGAGCTTGTGCGCAATTGATTTTTCGGAGATTTACGAGGTAGCTGCCGGCGTTCACAGACCTTGTGCTCCTTCCTTATCATTTTCATTCTCTGTATTGATATTTAGACGCAGACTATTGTAAATACTGTCTTTTAGATTTAGAGTCTAGCTGCTCATGACTTGGTGACACCCCGATGTTTGGGGCTAGTATTCCGCACTTTGTTTTCTATTTTGAGTTTAACTTGACTTTTGTGAAAGATTCATGATATGGAAGGTTTTACATTACTATTTTATTGATTCTGAATTATTTTTGGGGAAGTCTTCTTGCCTAGTACCATCGATAAGCGCCATCACGACAAGTTGAATTTAGGGTCGTTACATATTCAGACTGATTGAAAAATAACCAGCATTTGGAAAGACAATGAAAAATAACGATTATTTTAGATGAAACACGGATAGTTCCAGCATAATATGCTGAATTATTGAGATACTGCGTATAAAATTCCAGCATATATTATTGAACCTCCAACACATTATGCTGGAATCTCATGAAAGTACAAGAGAGGGTTAAATTATCGTCTTCTTGTGTTGATAGTCGACTAGTTTATCAGTTAGTCGACTAACGGTTCGAGCAATAGTAAATAGTAATTACATAATATAAAAGTGCTGAAAATTAAATGACCTCAGATATTTTATACTGGTTCAGATTCAATGTGAATTCTAATCTAGTTCCCTTGGGTTGCAAGAGGATTCTCTCTTCAAAGCTCCTTGAAATTCTTCTTACACTTTTGTTGATGAGTTGAAAACACACCAACTGCTTTCTGAAACTAAATAAACTCTCAATTATTTTGATACAATGCCTCACCAATATTTTTCTTTCTTTCTTCTCTCCACTAGTTACATAGTGAAACTAATAGAGATTACAATGCTTGTTTAGAGTAGAACAAAGAACTTGAAGTTGGTCATACGAAAGTATATCCATCTTCTTTTTTGCCTCTGACTATATATATATCTTGAGGGATGATATGTTTTGAGTCTTGATTGATATTGATCTTGACATAATATATTCCTTGATTCTCAATATAAATGGCTTTTCTTAGAAGACGTGAAAGACTGGATGGACATATGTTGTAATTGATATGGATTTCCGTTGCGATCTTGATTGGTGATCCAAGCAGATTTTCCGCCTAAATTAGATCTTTTGTTTATTGATCCTATCTTATTTAAGCATCCTGGTAATATTTAGTTGATTTGGTCTTCCTTCCTTAACCGTCCTGGTTCACAATATTCACTGCTTAGCAACAATCTTCTTTTCCTTACGTGGACTACTGGCTGGGTGGATCTTGTACTTGATTTGGATTTTCTTTGCGAGCTTGATTGGAGAGCCAAGCAGATTTTCTGACTAAATTAGATCTTTTGCTGATTGATTCTTCCTTCTTTAAGAATCCTCTTGATCCTCAGTTGATTTGATCTTCCTTCCTTAACTCTCCTAGATCACAATCTTCATTGCTCAGCAACCATCCTCTTTTCCTTTCATTCCGCGTCGATTTTGGGTACCACCGTTATTTTTCATTATTTAAATAATATAATAATCTTTCCCTTTTTTCTAACACAAATAACTTATTTTACTTCCATGTCCATTCAAGTAGTCGACTTCTCTACAGCAGGACAACTCCCATTGGCTCAAACGGTTACTTGTAATCGACTCCCCCTCAATTGATTAACTTCCTCTGCAGAGGTTCTTCCCTTGTACCGTAGTCAACTTACTTGCATAGTAGTCAACTTATCCTGCACATGTTAGTTACTCTTCTCCCCCTTTGGAATCAATCAAAAAGTAGGAGAAATAAACAATTAACAGTAGATGTTATGGGTTTCAAGTAGTTGGGTAATTACCATGTCATAGGTTAAATTGGTGGGATCATCAGAACTCCCAATCACGAAGTTAATGACCCAAAAAGACAATTTGACTCTTTGATTGGTCAGTAGCTAGTAGACTACAAAAGTGTCCCTTTGAGAAATTGTAGAGATGGGTCATGTTTGGGGCAGAATGGTGGTGGAAACAATGTGGGCAAGAACTCGGTTTTCAAAGTTCACATCACTGGTCCTAAATGGTTTGAAAGAGAATCAGAGAATGACTCGACTATGCATCTTTTTACTTGGTCAAAGTAGATTTCAAAATCCTCTGGCCACGAAATTTTGAACAACACAGAATAGCGAGAACACTGACATTTGAATATGGAATCGAAGGTAGTGCAACCAAGAAAAATACATTGACCAAGAACTAAACATTCAATTTTGTTGGATTTAGGGGAGAAAAATTTTACATAAAACATATGAATGACATCTCCAAAAACTTTCGAAGGGGCCAGAAAGAGAAAATTTTCCAACCTTGAAATTCAAAAATCTCTTTTACCTTATAGTTGAGACTGTCCATCTCATCCAGATCAATAATCATGCCATTATCGATTGATTTGTCCTTGAAGGGAATGAAGGCATCCTTGTTTGGGGTGTCTTAGAAATTCTGACTCAAGAGAACTGGTTAGGTCAATTCTTAGCTTTTTGGTATGAGCGAGTCGGAATCTTCCTCTATAGGGTATTTTCCCAGAGCTTTTCATTTAGGCTTCGAGTCGAAAAGTTCCATTTTTGAAGATGCACATTCTTCATAATGATTAGATCCAACATTGACCGGTTCTGGTTATTGAGAAGAGAGTTTTTCCTTAGAGCGAGTGCTTTTGCAAGCGGAGGAGGACGGATTTTCAGGATTTTCGCCATTATTGAGAGAAGAGTTGAGTTGAAGGGTTTTGAGGGCGAAAGAAACAATGTGCATAAAAGGATTTTGATAGGATTTCTTATAGTAGGGAAATAATGAGAAGTGACGATTGAGTACTGAGTATGAAAAGATCCATCAATGAAGGGATGTGATGATAGATTTCTTTCCTAGAGAATCGCCAAAGGGTGTGAAATAGGTTTTAAATGGAGGCGTCTAATTAATGAACAATATTCATGAAAATAGAAAAATACTCGGCAGAGGAAAATTCTTCACATAATTACAAAAAATCCTAACTTTGGGGGTTAAAAGGGATAATACCTACAAGATCTCGTTAAGTACAAAATATTTCTTTAAGAAAAGTCTTTGAAAACTATATGTCAATCGATCATTAGTACTAACACTCAACATCACCTTTAAGCACACGATCTCTAATAAAATGATGCTTGATATCAAATTGTTTTTCCCTAGAATGATTTACAGGATTTTTAGATAAATATATAACACTAGTGGTATCACAAAAAATTTGAATATGTTCAAAAATAAATCATAGTCACCCAGTTGATGAGACATCCAAAGTAACTGTGCACAATATTATCTAATGGCTATGTATTCAGACTTAATTGTAGATAAAGCCACATACCCTTGTTTCTTACTGTTCCAAAAAATTAATGATTTTTCCGGTAATTGATGGTGCTCTTCCTGCCATCCTTGCCACATGCAAGATCAGCATCTGAAACTCCTTCAAGTATAAATTTTTTAGACTGCAATACCATAATTCATGTTAGGTGGTTCCAATAAAATAGTGAATTATTCGCTTTGCAGTAGTCAATGAGATTCTTTAGGAGCTGATGGAAACCTGACACATTTACAAACACTAAACTTAATATCCGTTCGACTAGTAGTTAAGTATAGTAGGGATCCGATAATTCCATGGTACTTAGACTTATCAACTGATTTTCCTCCTTTGTCTTTATTAAGATTTCTTGAGGGGTCTTATAGGAGTTACAATCGCCTTTGCATTGCTCATACCAAACGTTTGAATAAATTCTTTGGTATATTTGATTTTGCATATGAAAGTACCCTTTACTGATTGATGAATTCTTAATCCAAATAAAAATTTAAGTTCTCTCATCATGCTCATTTCGAACTCACTTTGCATAAGATTTGAGAATTCCTTACACAGATCAGGGTTAGTACTTCTAAATATAATATCGACGACATAGAATTAAATAATAAGATTACCTACTGATGATGTTTTTATGAACAATGTGGTATCAATATTACCTCTTAAGAATCCATGATATAAGAAATGAGTTCAACTTTTCATACCAAGCTCAAGGTGCTTGCTTGAGTCCATAAAGAGCTTTAGTCAAATTAATCATACGGTAAGGAAACTATGAGTTTTCAAATCCAGAAGGTTATTTTACATAGACCTACTCATCAATGAAACTATTTTAAAATGCACTTTTAACATCCATTTGAAATAATTTAAAACCTTTAAAATAAGCGTAAGCAAGCAATATAAGAATTGATTTTAACCGAGCAACTGATGTAAAAGTTTCATCATAGTCAACTCATTCCTGTTAAGAGTATCCCTTTCTAACCAGTCTGACTTTATTTCTAACCACTTTACCATCTTTATTAAATTTATTCTTAAATATCCATTTGATTCCAATAATCGCAATATTTTCTGGCTTAGGTACTAATTTTCACACTTGAATTTTATCAAATTGATCAAGTTCTTCCTATATGGTTTGTATCCAGCTAAGGTCTTTCAAGGCTTCATCCACCGTCTTTGGTTCCAGTTGAGATATTAAGGCAATGTTTGCTTTTTTCTTAAGAATTCTCCAGGTTTTTCTTCCATCGTTTGGATTTTCGATAATAAACTTTTGAGGATATTTAGGCTTGCTTCTTTATTCATTTGGAATTTTTTCTGCCTGCTGAATAATTGATTTACTCTGATCTTCGACTGATTGGATGACACGATAATTGGTCGACTTCGGAGGTTCACTACAGTTGTCAGCGGACTCATTTGATTTTTGAATTTTGTCAGCATTGGGTAATTCTTGATTTACCTCTCCATTACCTACAATAATTCCTTTCTCAGCCAGATGGTTAGCATCTTCAAATATAACATGAACTGATTCTTCTACGCATATAGTACGTTTATTATAAACTTTAAATAATCTACTGTTATTTGAATAACCAAAAAATATATATTTGTCGCTTATTAAATCAAACTTAACAAGATTGTCCTTACCATTGTTGTGAACAAAATATTTGCTCCCAAATAGATGGAAATAGCTAATGTTTAGTCATTTGCGTTTCCATAGTTCATATGGAGTTTTCTTCAGGATAGGTCCAATGAGACATCTTTTGAGGATGTGACATGTCGTGCTAACTACCTCTGTCGGGAAATGATTTGGTAGAGAATATTCTAGTATCATTGTTCTAGTCATGTATTGTAAGGTTCAATTCTTACATTTAACTACCATATTCTGTTGAGGTGATCTTCGTGCTGAAAAGTTGTAAGTGTAACCTTGTTCATTGCAGAAATCTTCAAATTATCAGCTTTCAAATTCTCAACCAAGATCACTTTGTATGGTGGAAATGAGATATCCCTTTTCTCTTTCAGATTTTTTGTAGAAAATCTCAAAATTCTTTAGAGCTTCATCTTTATGAGCCAAAATACCCTTGTAAAACGTGGTTAATCAACAACAATAACAAATGCATATTATTTTTCTCCGATGCTAGCAGTTCTAGTAGGACCAAATAGAACCATATGCAACAATTGTAAAGGCTTGGAAGTAGAGGAAATGTCTTTGGATTTAAAATAGGTTCTAGTTTGCTTACCTAGTTGACATGAATCACACACATGATTCCTAGAGAAATTGAATTTTGGAAGACCAATACCAAGTCATGTCAAGATAGTTTTTCGACCAAGTGCATATTGGCATGACCAAGTTTCTTATGCCAAAGCCAGGGGACATCAGAAATAGATGCTAGACAAATATGACTATCTAAATTCTCAACGTAGTCCAGAATATAAACATTGCGATACCTTTTTCCTGAAAGAATAATTTTACCTGATTCATCTTCTATTAAGCAACCTATTTTCTTGAATTTCACACGTACCTAGAGTCACATAGTTGATTTATACTTAGCAGATTGCAGTTATGTCCATCCACAAGATATACTTCTGTGATATCACAATTCTTGTTGAATGGAACTGTTTCGGTACCAACGATCTTCCCTGTTGAATCATCACCAAATCTGACTTTTTCTCCATTTATTTTTGTAACTCCCTTGAATAGTCTTTTGTCGCCCGTTATGTAAATGGAACACGCATTGTCGAGATACTACTTTTCTTTTCAACTTTTCCTGTGGTGTTCCTGTAAAACAAGATAATTGTCTTATTTTAGGTACCTAAGCTTTCTTCGGTCCTTTTTGGTTAGTTCTAGTGAAATCCAAAATATTTTTAGGTTTTCATATCCATCCCTTGATATTAGCATGACGAAATCTATATGATGAATACTTATGGCCAGTTCTACAACAGTAGTGACAGTAGGGAGTGGATTATTCATTAGTAATGGAACTATTATTGGTGCCATTATTCGTAGATTCGTTACTAATAGGTCTCTTTCCAGTTGACTTCTAAGTCGACTAGTTTGAGCAACAAAATTGTGACTGGTAGCCGTTGAGTTGCAAGTGCAGTTCTCGAAGTTTCTCCTGAAAGTCATCTCGTTCAAGTTCATAGATTTCAAGTTTAAGTTCCTAGTATTTTTTTTCCGTGTTTAGTCTACTTAATTCATTTTAAAAAAATTGAGACTCTTTTAGAGTTAGATCAATAATATCTTATAATTTATTATATCTATCACAGTTATAGGGTTTTACCTCGCTAGATTCATCGCGGGCCATGAAGAAGTTATCAGTTATTTCCTTGCTATCATCATCTGCTATGTCTTCATCAGTCTAGCAACCTGAGAACTTGTTTATATCATTTTCTAGTATAGTTATGAAGCAAAGATTTGCATTCTTTTCATGTTCTGAACTATCTTCATCACTCCAACTTCCAAATGATTTGTTCCTGTGAAATCCTCGGGAGGCTTTCCTTTTTAGATCTGGACATTCAATCTGTACATGTTCATATTTTTTATATTCAAAACGATTTCCATCGTACTTATCTTGCGTATTGTACTGTCTAATTCTCCTGCAAGACATTATCCCCTTTTGGTGTTCCTATATCTTCTCATTAGTCCATTCATAGTTTTGGTTACGATAGCAATCTCTTCTTCTAGAGCTTCTGCTTCATTGTCCTTATCGTCTTCAGATCCTTCAATGGAGCTTTGAATGCTTGTTTTCATCTTTTCCTCCTATCCTCATTTCTTGAGGTGATTTTTCTCAAATGCAATGATATCTCAAAGCAATCGATCATAAGATAATTTGTCTAGATCTTTAGGCTCAAGTGCGACGACTTTTGTTTGCCAGACAGTAGGCAAACTCCTTAGAATTTTTCAAACATGTTTACCACCTGAATAGAGTTTTCCAAAAGTCTTCAGATTTCCAATAAATTTTTTGAACCGAGCAAACATTTATTCAATGAATTCATCATCATTCATTTGAAAAGTTCATAGTCATGGATAAACAGATTTATTCTTAATTTTTTGACTTTTCTTGTTCCTTCATACGTGACTTCTAACTTATACCACATTTCTTTGACTACATCACAGTTTAAAATAATTTTATATTCTTCTTCATTTATAGTATTGTACAGAAGATTTCTTATCTTGGAATTTACCTGTATCACTGCCATTTGCTCATCAGAGTAATCATCTATGTCTACGGGATTTGTAGATGTCTGTCCATCCATTTTCTTGTCAAACTTTGGCGTTGAAATTGGATAATCTCCTTTCTTGATTATATCCATACTTTGACATCAGAGGATTTTGCATAGATTTTCATGCGAACCTTCAAATGTGAGAAGTGTTGTCCACTAAAATACGAAGGCCTTGCTTGTGACGTTCCTTCTTGGAATAGAGCTCCAACAATTAATTAATTTGACATGATCTTTTCTCACAGTCTGTTAAGCAAAATAATAATATGAGACTTGCTCTGACACCAATATAAAGTACAAGAGGGGGAGGGGGGAGGGTGAATTGTCGCCTTTTTGTGCTGATAATTGAATAGTTTATCAGTTAGTCGACTAAAGGTTCGAGCAAAACTAAATAGTAAGTACAAAATATAAAAGTGCTAAAAATTAAATGACATTGGATATATTTATACTGGTCAGATTCAATGTGAATCCTAATCCAATCCCCTTGGGTTGCAAGAGGGTTCTCTCTTCTAAGTTCCTTGAAATTCTTCTTTCACTCGTGTTGATGAGTTGAAGACACATCAACTGCTTTCTAAAACAAGTAAACTTTCAATTATATTTTGATACAATGTCTCACTATTGTTCTCTATTTCTTCTCTTCACCAGCTATACAGTAAATCTAATAAAGATTATAATGTTCGTTTTGAATAGATCAAAGAGCTTGAAGTTGGTCAGACGAAAGTATATCCTTCCTCTTCTTTGCCTCCGACTATATATACAACTTGAGGGATGTTCTGTTTTGGGTCTTGATTGATACATATCTTAAGAGATAAGCAACCCAAAGGAGTTGATCTTTGGAATGAATCTTGATTGATGATTCCTTCCAAGAATAAGGATGCGGCTTTTCGACATCTACTCTTTGATTCTCGATATATTAGTTGGCTTTTCTTAGATGACGTGAATGACTGGTTAGGCGGATCTTGTACTTGCTATGGATTTCCTTTGCGAGCTTGATTGGTGATCCAAGTAGATTTTTCGCCTAAATTAGTTCTTTTGTTGATTGAACCTTCCTTCTTTAAGCATTCTCCTGATCTTCAGTTGATTTGATCTTCCTTCCTTAACCCTCTTGGTTCACAATCTTCATTTCTCAGCGGTAATCTTCTTTTCCTTTCTTTCCGCCTTGATTTTGGGTACATGCAATAGGAATAAATTATTTTTCATCATTGAAACTGAGATCTAAAATCTCATATGTAACATACTCGAATTCCAGTATGTTATACTTGAATTTTCCGGATTTTAAGATTATTTTTGTTAGATTTTATATTTACATGAAAAAGTGGCTAAATTTCGATTACTTTTGAAACTGTGACTATTTTTTAATTATCAGTTGTAAATCTAAGACTATTTCTGATTTTTTTTCCCCATAGACAGCCCTAGCTGGAAACAGGAATCCTCACTGACATGGATTCATTTCAACCCGAGTTAGATCATATGCCCATTTCAAATCGATGTCCAAGCCCAAAATGGCCCCAAGAAAGTATCTGGGATGAATTTTTTTGACTCACCTATAATTAGCAAAAAGTTATATGTCTACTCTAATTTGGATAAATATCTAATATCTACCATACGGTCAACCTCAGGTAGTTGGGCCGTTGGATGACAATGATGTTAGTAAAAAATGCAAAAGTTTTGTTGCCAAATTCATTGTTGTATATAAAACTTTTTACCATACGCATTCAAATCAAATATAACAAATTATTGTTAAAGAATTAAGACAATGCTAATACACAAGTAATATTTTTGAGAATCATCAAAATTGATTCGTTTAGCTAATCAGAAGTTCTTGTTTTACAAGTATAACTCATGATAGATTAATTGATCAACGCCGAATTCATGTGAGATAGAGCCACTAGAAGGTAAAGTGCTTTTCACCGAACATAAAAACTCTTATTAAAATTGATGTAGATGAATTCTAATCATCGCATCAAACTCGTCGGCAATACAATCAACCCTCTTTGATGTCGTAGAAAAAAACTTTTATTAAACTCCCAACTAGACAATTAAGACCTGGTCAGTAGACTATAGACATGCTCTCGTGATCCTATTATCTCTGTCAAGAGTAAAATCTATAGTAGTTTCCAAGAAGTTGTAACTCAGATTTCAGTTCTTCAATTTTATAAAATTACTAGAACCCAAGTGGGTGCTTTGGCATATATTGATAATGCATGATATCTAGTTGTAAACCCCTTAATTGATAGAGACTCTCCCATTTGGCTTATTTTATGTCCTTAGAAGTTGTGAATTTTCTAACAATACATGTTTGATAATATTTTACATAAAAACTTGATAAGAAAGCAACCGTATAAGAACTAAATTCCACTCATGCATGATTTAGAAGTATTTCACTTAATTAAAGGAATCATTTTATGTTGGAATAGCTTTCATATAAACTAATGGGGTATACAAATAGTGGATCATCAAGATCACCCACTACCAAAAAACCTAGATTTGTGGAATTTTATTTACATACCGTGGCGGTACGAAACCTCGCAATATACTCCAAAACCCCTGCAATAATGTTCGCCGCAATCAATTTGCGGGGTTTTTTTTGGAAGACCGTCGTTATCATATAGGGACGGGTATTTAGCGTCAGTCTAACCTCCGCAATTCAACAGTTTGACTTTTTAAGAACCTACTTATAAAAAATTATGGCAGTTAAAACCACTACAATATTTTTATTTAACCCCCGCAAGTTTTAACACAATATTATTATAGATTAAACTGCGACAGTTATAACCTCCGCTATTCATTGAATTTTTGTTTTGGCAGTTGTTAGTTGTTACCCATAACTGATCCGATTTCAATTATATTAATATAATGAAGCATCAACAGATTATTTAATTGCTTACTAGAATCAAGTAACATCAATATATTAATAAACCATAAAATACATTAAGTAAATAATGTTAGTCTCAAGATGTCACGGCCCAAATTCCATTAAAGGTCGTGATGGCGCCCAACCCCGATGTTAGACAAGCCAACACTGATCAAATATTGAGTTCTCATTTATTTTACTAAACAATCCCAACATCTACTTAACTTAAATTTAAAACATTCGATAAATAACGAATTTATAAGGCAACTGAAACGGAAATGATTAAATGAGATCATAATTATAGGAATACAACTCAAAATCATGTCTAATAATAAGTGCCAAGGATCTAGTGTCACAAGTGTGTGAGCAACTAGTAGAATATACAAAAGAAGACTATCCTACTATCTGAAATAAGTAGACAGATACAAGCAAAAGAGGAACTCCGTTATGCTGCTGAACGGCTGGGGGGGGGGGGGGGGGGGGGGGGAGCTCACCATAAGTCTCAATCCGAATTAGGTATGCGCGCCTGGCGGATAACTAGATGCACCTGCCTCAGATCCTGTACAATTAAGTACAGAAGCGTAGTATGAGTACATAAACAATATGTACCCAGTAAGTATCTCGTCTAACCTCAAAGAAGTAGTGACGAGGGGTCGACTTGACAGTTACTAGGGCCAATAACAATATAATTTAAGTGTTACGCTAAGCATGAATAGCATCAATAATAAAGATGGTTTAAGAATAGGGAGAAGTAAGATATTCTTTCATAAACGACATGTCAATTTCAATCATATCATGTAACAACTTACATTTCAAAGCATTTAAGCAGTATAAATCACGGGAAGTTCCAAATAAATAACATGCGCAAATTATGCCGAGGTCGTACGACCCGGTCCAACGTAATATTAAATTGTGATTGACAGAGGGTCGAATGGCGCGAACCATAGATGCATCTATTTACTACCGAGGTGCTCGGCCCGATCCACAAATAACAATTTATTTTCAAGAAAGCACACATTTTCCATTTACAATCAAGCGTTTTATACAAATTCTTAAGTAAGTGAGTATAACCGTCTATATTTGTTTTACCAATTTCCAGCATGACTTAAGTGATTATAGTAACAAGTAAGGACGCAAGCATTGCAAGTATAGCATGATATGGGTCCTAAAATACCCGGACAATTAGCATAATAGTAGCTACGTACGGACTCTCGTCACCACGTACTTACATAGCCCCCACAGATAGGTACATACATTTATTTAATTCGCCTATTAGGGGTTAGTTCTCTCTTACAAGGTTAGAAATGAGACTTACCTTGTCCCAAAGTTTACTTCCAAACTCAAGAATGCCTCAAACCCTCAAATCGGAGTCGAACGATCCAAAACTATTCAAATGAGGTAAAAACTAGTCAATATGTGCTCAAAAGTTCATATTCTAACTATTATAGAAATTTTTCAACCCTAAATGCAAGGTTCCTAAAATTCATCACCGGACCCACTGCCCGGGTTCCGAAAATGTTCGAAGGAAGTTGTTACCCATGACAAAAGGAACATAAATATACGATTATCACTAAGTTTCATGGTCAATTTCGTGGTAAAAATATCATTCTTGCCAAACCCTAGGTTTTCCTCTAATCCCATGATTTTCAATAATCCTTACATATTAATCTACCCAAAATTTAAGTATTTAACTCTCAAATAGTAGGGATTACTTACCTCCAAAAGCTTGGTGAAAAATCCCTCCCAAGAAGCTCGAAAATCGCCAAACAATGGAATGAAGTGAGCCGAAAATGACTAACTTCCGTATTAAATGAAGGCCATTGCCTTCAGTGATTTCCTCACCTGCGGTGCGTTGACCACATCTACGGTCCCACTTTTGCGAAAATGGGCTGGGCCAGCTGGGGCTGCACCTGTGGACAGATGACCGCTCCTGCAGTTCTGCTTCTGCGGAAGAAAAGTCGCATCTGCGGAACCTGTGCTCCGCTCCTAGGGCCGCATCTGCGATGCTCCAACCGCTCCTGCGAGCTCGCACCTGCGGCTGCCCAACCGCAGGTGCGGTCGCACCAGAACTGGTGCACCAGCAGCTCTTTTGAGCTTTGAACTCGACTCGTGCAATATCCGAATGGTATCTGGGGTCCCCCGAGGCCCCGTCCAAACATACCGACAAGTTCAAAATTATAAGACGGACTCGCTCGAACACTCGAAATGCCCAAAATAATATTAAAACTAAGAATCGCCACTCAAAACCCATGAATAAAACTTAAGAGTTTCAAGTTCTTCATTTCACTCCTAATGCACCGAAATGTACTTAAACTACTCGGAATGACACCAAAATTTGCGTGCAAGTCTTAAATGACATTACAGAACTATTTTCGATCTCGGATTTCCATTTGGACCTCGATATCACCAAAACACGTTTCAACTCAAATTTAAAGAACTTCTAAAACCTTTGAGAACCAACTTTCACTATTAGGTGCTGAAACTCTCCCGGGTCATTCGAAACCCTCTCTGAGCATACGCCCAAGTTCGAAATCATCGTACGAACCTATTGGAACCGTCAAATCTTGATTCTGGTGTCGTTTACTCAAAATGTTGACCGAAGTCAAACTTGGCCCTAAGGATCCAAGTGTTCCGATTTTGCTCCAATCTCTCCAAATCTCCGAACCATCATCCCCTCAAGTCATAAATTAGTAAAAGTAAGTACGAGAAGTCTTATTTAGGGGTACGAGGTTTTAAAAAGTAAAATGACCGGTCGGGTCGTTACATTCTCCACCTTTTAAACAAACGTTCGTCCTCGAACGGGTTTAGAATCATACCTGGAGTGTTGAATAAATGTGGATATCTGCTCCGCATGTTCTCCTGGGACTCCCAGGTCGCCTCCTCGATCGGTTGGCACCTCCACTGGACCTTCACTGCGAAAACCTTCTTAGACCTTAACTGGAGATCATGTCTATCAACAATAGCAATTGGCTCTTCCTCGTAGCCCAAGCTCTCATCTAGCTGAATGGTACTGAAGTCTAACACATGAGATAAGTCAGCGTAGTGCCTCTAGATCATAGACACGTGAAAAACCGGATGAACTCCTGATAAGCTGGGAGGTAAAGCAAGCTCATAAGCAACCTCCTCAACTCGCCTCAACATCTCAAATGGGCCTATAAACCTGGGGATTAATTTGACCTTCTTCCCGAATCTCATAATACCCTTCATCGGCGAGACTTTCAAGAGCACCTTCTCGCCGACCATAAATGACACATCGCCCGCCTTCTGATATGCGTAACTCTTCTGTCTGGACTTTGCCGTGCGAAGTCGCTCCTGGATCAACTTTACCTTTTCCAAGGCATCTTTCACCAAATCCGTACCATATAATTTAGCCTCGCCAGGCTGAAACCACCCGATAGGAGAACGACACCACCGACCATATAAAACCTCAAATGGAGCCATCTCGATGTTGGACTGATAACTGTTGTTGTAAGAAAACTCGACCAAAGGCAAGAACTAATCCCACTTTCCTCCAAAGTCAATCACACATGCTCTCAGCATGTCCTCTAATATCAGAACTGTCCGCTCCAACTGTCCGTCAGTCTATGGGTGAAATGTTGTGCTGAGCTCTACACGGGTGCCCAACTCACTCTGTACGGCTCTTTAAAAATGTGAAGTGAACTAAGGACCTTTATTCGATATGATGGACACAGGCACACCGTGCAACCATACTATCTCCCGAATGTAAATCTGGGCCAACCTCTCTGAAGTATAAGTAGTGGCTGCTGGAATGAAGTGTGCCGACTTGGTAAACCTGTCAACAATAACTCAAACTGTATTGAACTTCTGCAAAGTCCGTGACAACCCAACTACAAAGTCCATAATAATGCGCTCCCATTTCCACTCAGGTATAGGCATCTGTTGAAGTAGACCACCTGGCCTCTGGTGCTCATACTTAACCTGCTGGCAGTTCAAGCACCTAGCCACATATTCAACTATGTCTTTCTTCATACGCTGCCACCAGTAATGCTGCCTCAGGTCGCAATACATCTTCGTAGCACCATGATGAATAGAATACCATGAACTGTGTGACTCCTCTAGAATCCTCTCCCTCAAGCAATCAACATTAGGAACACATAGGCGACCCTAAAGCCGCAGAATACCATCCTCCCCAATAGAAACCTCCTTGGAACCATTATGTAGTACCGTCTCTCTGAGAATTACCAAGTGCGGATCATCAAACTGTCGAGCCTTGATCTGTCCCAATAATGTAGACTGAGCAACAACACATGCAAGAACTCGTCTGGGCTCTGAAATGTCCAACCTCACAAGTCTGTTAGCCAAGGATTGAATGTCCAAAGCTAGCGGTCTCTCCTCCGCTGAAATGAATACCAAGCTACCCATACTCTCTGCCTTCCTGCTTAAGGCATCCACGACCATATTTGCCTTGCCCGGATGATAAAGAATGGTGATGTCATAATCCTTCAGTAACTCAAGCCATCTACGCTGCCTCAAATTGAGATCATTTTGCTTGAACAAGTTTTGCAAACTGTGGAGGTCGGTATAAACCTCACAAGAACACCCATATAAGTAATGCCTCCAAATCTTAAAAGCATGAACAATCATGGCCAACTCCAAATCATGCATGGGGTAGTTCTTCTCATGAATCTTTAGCTGACGTGAAGCATATGCAATAACGCGTCCCTATTGCATTAACACACATCCCAAGCCAACACATGAAGCGTTTCAATAAACTGTTACATCCCCGAACCGGAAGGCAACACTAGAACTAGTGTTGTGGTCAATGATGTCTTAAGCTTCTGAAAGCTCGCCTCACACTTGTTGAACCATCAGAATAGGGAACCCTTCTGGGTCAATCTAGTCAGAGGTGCTGCAATGGATGAAAAGCCCTCCACAAACCGGCTATAATAACCTGCCAACCCTAAGAAACTCTTGATCTCGATCGCTGAAGTAGGACGAGGCCAACCCTAAATTGCCTCTTGGTATCCACCTTAATAACCTCTCATGATACAACATTCCCCAAGAACGCCATAGAATCCAACCAAAAGTCACACTTGGAGAACTTAGCATACAACTTATGTTCCCGCAAAGTCTGGAGCACTACTCTCAAATGCTGCTCGTGCTCCCCCAGGATACGTGAGTAAATCAAGATATCATCGATAAAGACGATAACAAAAGAATCAATATAAGGCCTGAACACCCGGTTCATCAAATCCATAAACGTCTCTGGGGCATTAGTCAAACCAAAGGACATCACTAGAAACTCGTAATGTCCATATCTAGTACGGAAGGCAGTCTTCGGAACATCTGAGTCCCAAATCTTCAGCTGATGGTACCCCGATCTCAAGTCAATCTTAGAAAACATCCTAGCACCCTGAAACTGGTCAAACAAATCATCGATATGAGGCAACGGGTACTTGTTATTGATGGTGACTTTGTTCAACTTGCGGTAATCAATGCACATCCGCATAGTCCCATCTTTCTTCTTCACAAATAATACTGGTGCACCCCAAGGTGATACACTCGGTCTGACAAATCCCTTTGCTAGCAACTCCTCAAGCTGTTCTTTCAAATCCTTCAATACTTTTAGAGCCATACAGTACGGTGGAATAGATATAGGCTGGGTGCCTGGAGCCAGGTCAATGCAAAAAATCAATATCACGATCTGGCGGCATGCCTGGAAGGTTGGAAGGAAACACATCGGCGAACTCCCGGACCACTGGCACTGAATCAATCATCGGAGACTCTGTGATAGTGTCCCGAACATAGGCTAGATAGGCCAAACAGCCCTTCTCAACCATATGTCGAGCCTTTAAAAAAGAGATAGCTCGACTGGATGTACTGATAGATGAACCCTTCCACTCTAACCTCGACAACTCTAGCATTTCTAGGGTAACAGTCTTGGCATGGCAATCAAGGATGGCATGATATGAAGATAACCAGTCCATTCCTAGGATGACCTCAAAGTCGGACATATCAAGTAACAGAAGATCCGCTCTAGTCTTGAAACCACAGAATGTGACCACAGACGATTGATAGATCCGATCCACAACCACAGAATCGCCCATATGAGTGGACACATAAACAGGAGTACCCAAAGACCCACGAGGAATATCTAGGAAATGCGCAAACATAGATGATACATATGAATAGGTAGAACCTGGATTGAATAGTACAGAAGCATCCCTACCGCCGACGAAAATAATACTTGTGATAACGGCATATGAGGTCAATGCATCTGGTCTGGATGGAAAAATGGAGAATCTGGCTGGAGCGCCGGCTGGTTGTCCTTCACCTGACTGAACAGTAGCTGGATGAGCTCCCCCCTACCTCGCTTCCACCTCTAGGACGGCCCCTACCAGTCTGCCCTTCGCCTCTGGGCGGCCGGACAACCGGTGCTGAAATCATAGGCTGCTGACCCTGCTGCACTGCCTTCCCTAAAGTCTGGGGCAGTATCTCCTCATATGACCAAGATCTCTGCACTCGAAACAGCCTCTTGGTGGGGTGACCTGCTGCCCTGATGGACTGTGGACCCACTGGAAGAAGCCTGAATAGTCGGTGGGTGGTATGAACTCTCCGACATAGCACTAAAATAGGAGCTGGAAGAACCCTGGTGACCTGAGTACACACTGGAAGAACCCTGGATAGTTAGTGGGCGGTAAGAACTCTCTGGTATGGCGCTGAAATAGGGGCACGGTGGAATACCTCGAGGTGGTGCTGAATATGGGGGCATGCTCGGCTGACCCCTCCCAAACTGGCCTCTGCCTCCGGGGCACCTGTAAACTCTCCAGAGAAAAGAGCTCTCTTGTCCTGCTGCATCTGCTCTCTACTCCTCTAACGGTAGCCCTCAATCCTCCGAGCAATCTTCACTACCAGTTAATAAGAAGTCCATGTCTCAACCTCTCGGCCATATTGTCCCTAATACCCGAGTGCAACCCCGCAACAAATCTCCGCGCTCTCTCTGTATCTGTAGGGAGTACCACGAGAGCATGATGAGACAACTCAGAAAACCTCGCCTCATAGACGGTCACTGACATTTGACCTTGCGCAAGCTGTTCAAACTGATACCGCAACTCTTCCCTCTCAGAGGGTGAAATATACCTATCCAAGAGAAGTTGTGTGAACTGGCCCCAAGTAATGGGAGGGGAACCCACTGGTCTGCCAAGAACATAAGACTGCCACCATTTACAGACCCTGCGCTCTAGCTGGAAAGTAGTGAAGTCAACCCCATGGGACTCCAATATCCTCATGTTGTGTAGTGGTCCCTACACCTATCGATGAAATCCTGGGCATCCTCATGACGCTCACCTCCGAAGGTAGGGGGGGTGTATCCTAGTACATTTGTCCAATAACTTCTACAGATCACCGTCTGCAGCTAGTCTGGACTCAGGTGCCATTAGTGCAACTGGCTAGGCCCCATCTGGGGGTAGTATACCCGGAGTCTGATACACCGCAACTGCATGTCTAGGAGCCTGAGTAGTAGGGGTTTGTGCTCCCCCTCCCGCCTGAGATGTGGCTGGGTTTGCTAGAAATAAACCATCCTGGGTAATAGAATCCATGAACCGCAGCATACGGCCCATGACCTCCTAAAAGCCCGGCGCTGTCAGGAAATCCACCGGGGCAGGTTCTGCTGTGGGCACCTCGCCCTGTTTATCAATTATATGATCCCTTACTGGATCTACTGGTGGTGCAACCAGGGCAGCTATGGGATGTCCTCATCCCCTACCTCGGGCCGGTGCCCTCCCACGGCCTCTGCCTCGGCCTCTAGCAATAGGGGGAGCAGCTCCTCCCCGGTCTGGAACGTCAGTCGTATGCGTCCTCACCATCTGTGAGAGAATAGAAGGAAGAACTTAGTATACCATCAACTGCACAATAAGATATGAATAAATAGTAGTTTCCTAACTTCTTATAGCCTTTCGAAGATAAGTACGGATGTCTCCACATCGATCCGTCATACTTTATTAGAACTTCCCATAACGTGTGAGACCTACGTGAACCTAGTGCTCTGATACCATGTTGTCACGACCCAAATTCCATTAAAGGTCGTGATGCGCCCAACCCCAATGTTAGGCAAGCCAACACTGATCAACTAGTGAGTTCTCGTTTATTTTATTAAATAATCCCAACATCTACTTAACTTAAATTTAAAACATTCGATAAATAACGAATTTATAACGGAAATGACTAAATGAGATCATAATTATAGGAATACAACTCAAAATCATGTCTACTAATAAGTGTCAAGGATCTAGTGTCACAAGTGTGTGAGTAACTAGTAGAATATATAAAAGAAGACTACTCTACTGTCTGAAATAAGAAGACAGATACAAGCAAAAGAGGAACTCCGGTATGCTGCTGAACGGCTAGGGCGGGGGAAGCTCACCGTAAGTCTCAATCCGAATCAGGTATGTGCGCATGGCAGATAACTAGATGAACCTGCCTCAGATCATGTACAATTAAGTACAGAAGCGTAGTATGAGTACATAGACAATATGTACCCAGTAAGTATCCCGTCTAACCTAGAAGAAGTAGTGATGAGGGGTTGACTTGACACTTACTAGGGCCAATAACACTATAATTTAAGTGTTACGCTAAGCATGAATAATAAAGACAGTTTAAGAACAGGAAGAAGTAAGATATTCTTTCATAAATGACATGTCAATTTCAGTCATATCATGTAACAACTTACATTTCAATGCATTTAAGTAGTATAAATCACGGGAAGTTCCAAATAAATAACATGCACAAATTATGCCGAGGTCGTACGACCCTGTCCAACATAATATTAAACTGTGCACTGCAAGAGGGTCGAATGGCGCGAACCATATATGCATTTATTTACTACTGAGGCGCTCGACCAGATCCACAAATAACAATTTATTTTCAATAAATAACACATTGCACATGTACAGTCAAGCATTTTATACAAATTCTTAAGTAAGTGAGTATAACCGTCTATATTTGTTTTACCAATTTCCAGCATGACTTAAGTAATTATAGTAACAAGTAAGGACGCAAGCATTGCAAGTATAGCATGATACGGGTCCTAAACTACCCAGACAATTAGCATAATAGTAGCTACGTACGAACTCTCGTCACCACGTACATACGTAACCCACACAGATAGGTACATCATTTATTTAATTCGCCTATTGGGGTTTAATTCCCTGTTACAAGGTTAGAAAGGAGACTTACCTTGTCCCAAATCTTACTTCCAAACTCAAGAATGCGCTCAAACCCTTAAATCGGAGTCGAACGGTCAAAAACTATTCAAATGAGGTAAAAACTAGTCAATATGTGCTCAAAAGTTCATATTCTAACTATTATAGAAATTTTCCAACCCTAAATGCTAGGTTCCTAAAATACATCCCCGGACCCACGTGCTCGGATTCCGAAAATTTTCGAAAGAGGTTTTTAGCCATGACCAAAGGAACATAAATATACGGTTATCACTAAGTTTCATGGTCAATTTCGTGGTAAAAATCTCAATCTTTCCAAACCCTAAGTTTTCCTCTAATCCCATGATTTCAATAATCCTTACATGTTAATCTACCCAAAATATAAGTATTTAATTCTCATATAGTAGGAATTACTTACCTCCAAAAGCTTGGTGAAAAACCCCTCTCAAGAAGCTCTAAAATCGCCCAACAATGGAATGAAGTCAGCAAAAAAAGACTAACTCCCATATTAAATGAAGACCACTGCCTTCAGCGAATTCCGCACCTCCGGTGCGTTGGCCGCATCTGCGGTCCCGCTTTTGCGGACAATTGTCCGCTTCAGCGGAAATGGGCTGGTCCAGCTGAGGCCACACCTACGGACAGGTGACCGCTCCTGCGGTTCCACTTCTACGGAAGAAAAGCCGCATCTGCAGAACCTGGGCTCCGCTCCCAGGGCCGCATCTGCGATGCTCCAACCGCTTCTGCGAGCTCGCACCTGCGGCTGCCCAATCGCAGGTGCGGTCTCACTAGAGCCGGTGCACCAGCAGCTCTTTTGAGCTTTGAACTCGACTCGCGCAGTGTTCGAATGGTATCCGGGGCCCCTCGAGGCTCCATCCAAACATACCGACAAGTTTGAAATCATAAGACAGACTCGCTCGAACTCTCGGAACACCCGAAACAACATTAAAACTAGGAATCGCCATCCAAAACCCATGAATCAAACTTAAGATTCAAGTTCTTCATTTCACTCCCAATGCACCGAAATGTACTTAAACTACTCGGAATGACACCAAAATTTTCGTGCAAGTCTTAAATGACATTACGGAACTATTTACAATCTCGGATTTCCGTTTGGACCTCGATATTACCAAGACGCGTTCCAACTCAAATTTAAAGAACTTCTAAAACCTTTAAGAACCAACTTTCACTATTAGGCGCCGAAACGCTCCTGGGTTATTCGAAACCTGCTCCGAGCATACGTCCAAGTCCGCAATCATCATACAAACCTATTGGAACCGTCAAATCCTGATTCCGAGATTATTTACTCAACATGTTGGCCAAAGTCAAACTTGGGCTTTTTTGAAAGAAAAAAAATTCCTGCTAACTAGATCCTTCTCTCTATTTGATACTATTCTTAGCTCCACACCTACAAGGTGTATCAACTAAGATATCTATACATACCTCAACCTATACACTTTACTAATCTATACTCATAATAACTTGGCCTTTTTGGCCAACCTTAAGGAACCAAGTGTTTCAATTTCTCTCCAAACTCTCCAAATCTCCGAACCAACTATCTTCGCAAGTCATAAATCATTAAAAGCAAGTACGAAAATTTTTATTTTAGGGTACGGGGTTCTAAAAAGCAAAATGACCGGTCGGGTCATTACAAAAGACTTGCTTTGAACACAACTACTCCATCCATTAAACACAAAACATCAGTATTATAGTTAGTCTTAAAACTAACTTTAAACAGAACATCTACTCCAACTATTATGGACAAAAGATCTACTATGATCATTCAATCGAGTACGATACATTTGCAAGCAACTTCAATAGTTGTCGTTAGGATTACTTCCACCGGATGATGTTCTTACATCCATGGGTGAAATGGACACGCTAGCCACATCACATGGCTACAAAAATTAAAATAAAATATAACTAAAGAAGAAGAAGAAGAAGAAGAAGAAGAAGAAGAAGAAGAAGAAGAAGAAGATGAGGAGGAGGAGGAGGAGGAGGAAGAGGAAGAGGAAGAGGAAGAAGAAGAAGAAGAAGAAGAAGAAGAAGAAGAAGAAGAATAAGAAGAAGAAGAAGAAGGGAGCTCAAGAATCTAAAGCTCAAAGCTTTAAATCAAAACCTTACAAAAACCTAACTTTTGGAGAGAGCAGCAGCTTAGCACAAGCTTAAAGTGGGAAAATAAAGCACACTGACAACAAAATGAGAATGCATGTGTAGATATAGGAGTGAAGAAAGTGAGAAAAATAGTCAAACCCCGCATAGCACAAAAGTTTTCTTCTTTCTCATTCTTCTTACCGTTGAATGAGGAGGAGAAATAAAGATCCCAGCAAATTCTTCAGGTATCCTCGCTTTTTTCATTATCATATATGCCTTAAAAGCAATCATTATTTGGGTGTTAACATTCATCATTTCTCTGTAGTTCGTCCATGCCTCACCATCTCTAGGATGCCTCATGATTCCATCTCTGTTACTATCTTTCACATGCCATCTCATATGCTCTGTAATTTTAGAGCACAAAAACAATCTCTGCAACCTTGGTTTTGGCGGAAAGTAAAGTAAAATTTTTACAGGTATCTTTTGCTTCTTTTTCGTCTTTCTCATAGAAGACATGTGATTATTGTTGCTCTTCTTAGTTGGATTCCATCTAGAAGTATGACAATGCTTGCATATTTTCTCATTAGCATCATCTCCCCAGTACAACATGCAATCGTTTGGACAAGCATCTATCTTGATATAATCAAGACAAAGCTTTTTGATAGTATTCTTGGCCTCATAAAAAGAATTAGTTATCCTTTCAAATTCAAATGCATCCTTCAGTAAATCTAGCATCATAGTCATTTCCTTGTCACTTAGCCCAGACAAACACTTCATGTGATACAATTTTAACAAAAATTCTAGCTTCGAGTGCTTGGACCCTTCATATAATTCTTCACTTCCATCTATAAGCAACTGAAAATTGTCTTTGTTATTTGAAGAAGGCATAACATTTAATATTTTTTCTTCTCCAACTACTTGTGACGGACCTGCATCAATGCCCTCATGCCTTAAACTCGGGAATGCTTCGTTTATCAACAATTTCATAGGATTTTCAAGAGGCGGTGCATCTGGAATTACCTTTGTGCTTCTAGAGTTCTCCAAAACTTCTGTTTCCCCATGAAGAATCCAAGTAACATAATTTTGAGGGAATAGATTGCTAATCAAATGATCATACACTATCTCTCTAGTCTGTCACTTCCCAAAATCACATTTAGGACACGGACATTTTATTCTATCTCCTATAGAAGTATTCTTAAATGCAAAATTTAGAAATTGATCAAACCAAGCAAATACTTTATTGTATTTCTAGGCATTTCAATCCAAGATTTATCCATTGGAAGGTATTGATATATAACCTTCCAGAAGTGAAACTGATCCACAATCAGATTAGCGTACCACCGATAAGGACTTCTCTGAGCAAAAGTGTTTACTGTAACCTACGATATTTTCACGAGAAAGGATGATTTAGTAACGTATAAACGCAATAACATTATAAAATTTTGTAAGATAATAAAAAATGACACACAAAAATAATTTGTTAAAGAATAAGATGGAAAACATAAAGTTACTGTGACATATATAACTTTGAAGTTCAGAATGTCTCAAGAAAGTGTCTTTTTTTACACAAACAGTATATCTTCTTTTGCAATTATACCTTTCCTGCTCATGTAGAGATGCAAATGGCAGAAGGAAAATATTATTGGAAGAAAAATTACAAATGGCATGGGCCTTGACACTACTCTCACAAATGTAGCCAACATTGCAAGCACTAGTTTGAAGCTAAATATGGAATTTGTAAGAAATACCAATGAGAACACAAACATCATCACCGGGAAAAATATGCTTGCTACTGCTATTCTCCTTGCCATTAATTAATCATGAGTGATTAACTTCAGAGTCTAAACTATTAGCTTGGACTGCTATATGTATAAATAAACGCAGACTAAAAGTTGATGTGAATTGTGTGTGTATTTATGAAAATATAATAAGTTTTATGAGCTGAGAATTTGACGCAACAAATTCGTAAAAGCTAAGAACAAAAATTGAAGCTTCAAAACAAAAAAGTGGTAAAAAGGCTGAGAATTCAAGGTAGTTCATGAACTCATTCTTTACTCATAGCACCAAATAATTTATATATCATATTTCAACTCTACAAGTGCCAAACAATTTCGACGGCATAGTTCTAATTCCTCAATTATGAAGTAGAATTTTGTAGATGCACCATAAAGCTAGATGCAGTGTAAAAATCACAAGAGACTGAAATAACTGCAATTAATATTCAAGCATCTACATGCTCAAGCAGGTATGAAATAAAAATAATGTTGTTTGGACCTCTATAAGGGTGCACAAACTTTACTGAGAAGAAGATTATCTTGTCAGTAACTAATGAAATTTTCAAAAAATCAACAGAGCTTATTGACAATCAATCAGGTTGAATTCTAAATCCCAGAAATAACACATTTCGAAAACTGCATACTTGTAAACATCACCAACCAAATCGCAACTCCAGAAAAATAGTTTTCAAACAAATAAAGCACATCTACAATAAAACCAATTTGAATCTGGAAAGAAAAAAAATTAATATTTAACACTACGAAGAAAACTAAAAATCTGTTCATACTTTAGTTGTGCTCTTTGAACAGTCCTATAATAGTACCTTGAGAATTGAGATTGATTCAAAAACGCAGAGCAAAAAGAGAAAAAGCAGCCAGTGACAATTGCGTCTTCTCTAAAGGTCCCAGGAATTCTAAAATACACATGCAAAAGGAAATATTTCAATTCAAAACCCAATTCACATAAATTAACCTACAAAATACACAAAAAATCTAAATTTTAAAACCTATAATACCTAATGCAGAAGAAGAAAGAGGACATACATCTCGATTTCAAAAAAGAGTGTTATATCCTTCTTCAAAATACACCGATTCTACCAAGTTTTTGTTATTTTATGTTGAGAATCGAAAAGCATCAAGATGAAAGAAAGAGAAAAAATCAGTAAAGGAAAAATTTATTGCGGTCGTCAAATTAAAAAATGTTATATTTGCGGGGATGGTTACTGTTAGGACCCAATTCTTTGACATTGGGCGTTGGCGTGGCTGTGGCAAGGATTGGGCGTGATGGCCTTGCCATTGGCCCATGCGCGGGCAATACGATCATGCGGGCGACGGACAAGACATTGACATGAGGGCTGTTGTGGGCAAGTATTGGCCAAGGTCTTGACATGGGCAAGACACGCTTGTAAAGGGCTTGACAAAACAGTGTGGGCAATGTTAGGGCGGCATGGCACGACATGCGCGCCAAAATCAGTAGGCAATGACACTATGGGTTGTGGCAGCTAGGTGCGGGCTAAGCTAAGACACAATGGACGTGCGGGTGAATGGAAAAGGCTTTCAATAGCCAAGGCAAGGCTATGTGAATGAAAATACCAGTAATGGCACGAAGAAAATGGGCATTGACATGGGCAAGGCAAAAAACTAGGCCAAGGCAGCATGCGGGCGGCAGCGGCGTCGGACGTGTGCGGCAAAGTCATGGCGGCAGAATGCGGGTGAGAAATTGGTGCGAAACAATGTCAAAGATGAGCTAAATCTTGGCACAAATCAAGCTTAGGCGTGAAGCATAGCTGACCAAGTCAAAAGGCACATGCAAAGCACATGCCAAAGTAGTTGGCGGTTACATTTTAACTCCCCTTGTCCCCATGATCTCCCATGAACTGATTATGCTTGTATCCATGATCCCATTTCGTGTATAATGGCCTAAGTAGTTGGGGATGTCAACTACAAGTTAGGATCAGATTTAAACTTAGCCCGACAAGTGGCAAAAGCTGTCGACGACAAGTGTCAATGTGCTGCCAAGTCTTAAGGGCTGCCTATGTTCTATAAATAGGGCCTTATGGACTTAGGCAGAGGGTGGTGTGTAATTTCGTGTAGAATTACAAGAGGGAAACAAGAGTGAAACGTGAGGGTTTCAAAGTGTTTCAAAAGGGATTAAGGCTAGGCTTGGGCAGGTCTTAGTGTTGGCCAAGAACGACTTGTGTTCTTCGTCAAGAGTGGACTGTGATCGACTTGTGATCGTAGCAAGTGAGAGTTTCCTTTGTATGTTTTCTAAATTAATGCAAATGTTGGGTTTTCCCGTATTTGGTTGTGTTCCTTACTATTTTTCTGCCTAAAATTCGTCAAGGCCAAACTTGCTGAAAATTTGGCTAAGTGTGGGAAAGACTGAGTCAAGCGCACAACTTGACTGCCGCACGGGTGTGGTTCGGACTGACTAAAATCACCCCTGTGACAGTTACCACTGCAATAAAACCTCCGCAAATTTAAGGTTTGTTTGTTGTGACCTAATGGAAGAAATCAGCCCCAAATATTTTTTTTTAAAAAAAAGAGTAAACAAAGCGTAAAATATAATGCTAGAATAATTATTCAACTAATAATGTCAGTATCCATTTTACTGATTTTAGAATATATGGATCCTCTTTGTTTAGTACCTATGTACTTAGGTGGATCTGTGTTCAATCCCTTTTTTTCATTTATACATTAAACAAATATTCTCTAACTTTGTTATTAATGATTAATGAGCTCAAAGTTTGTAGCCACTCTCTAAATATTTTTTTTTGGTCCAAACTACTCTCAAAATGTTGAAAATGAGTAATGGCTAATATTTCTTTTAGCGATCAATTACCTTCTTTTTCTTGCTTGTTCCCCCTTTCTCTTAGCATATGTTAGCTAGATTTTTGATTTTTGGACCAACTAAATAAGTGGGCAAGTTAAAATTGCTAGCTACAATAAACTGCTGTCCGATTAATTAATTTAATATATCAAAGGAAAATTACAAAGAAATAGGATATATTTTAGGACACAGCAAAATTGGGTCCACGTAAGTGCACGAGGAACAAACAACGAGAATCTGCATATTCAATATGGATCCATGATGTTTCCCACAAAAGGAAACTTGATACATAAAAGTTCAATTTGCACCCATGATCCAAACTTTTAAAGGGAAAAATGAAAAGAAAAAGAGGTTTTGCCATTGTTTTAGACGTTTGCTTTAACCCCCTAAGGCTTCTTATAAATACATTTACACCCTGCCAAGTTTGAATAATTACATTAAATACCTTCTAGGAACTTATTAAAGAAGCTTTGCTCACAATATAATTAACTCAAAATGACTTGACGAAATTTTTCTTTAAAAAGAAAAGGAATTGGGCTTAATGCATTGCTTAATTATTTTTTTTCACCCTTAATTACTTAATTAATTATTCACTATGGTCTTTGTTTACCCTAAAAATCTAGTAACAATTAAACTTATATTGTGGTTCTAAGGATATGTGATTTAATCCAACACCAATTGATAAACAAAGAATTAAGTAGATAAATTAGACAATAAGATAAATCAAACTGGTATGAAAGCAATGCCTCGACCTCGATTTGAGATAACCTCGAGGTAGGATAGTAAGAACAGTAAAGAGTAGTTTTGATGAATAATAAGTAAAATGACGAGAGAATAACGAGTGTATGTAATTTTACCAGTGAATATTGATGATTAAAAATGAATAAGATCCTTCTTTATATAATAGAAGAATCCTAAATAAGGTGCAGTTATAATTACGGAAGTAAATCCCATGATTGGCACCAATAACCGCTTGATTTGATCTGTTCTGGAATTTCCGTCGTAATCTTCGACCAGTTACTGATATCTCGCCATTCTGTTATCATGCCTTACTCGAAATCGGTCACGCTTGATCTCGATTGTTGCTAGCCTCGATCTCCCTCGGGGCAACTCCCCTGCCTCGATACCCGATTTCGACCGTATACAGATAATCCCCTCATTTTTTTGGAGTGTAACGAGAAGAAATGAACTTGAGACTTCGATTTAATACCTCGATCAATTATGACGTCAACCTCGTGACGTAAGTGACAGAAGCGATTAAAGCGTCGCGTCTGCACAGTTCTCAAGGTCATTAATTAATGCCAGTTGATGGTCAGCCACCAGTGTTTTCAAACCGTCAAAGAGGCTATATAAATAGATCATCTTCATAATATTCTCAAACTTTACTTTCAAAATATCTTCTAATCTCCAAAGGCTCTTTTACTCCCTTTAAGCTCATCCACTTTTCCAGTTTCCATTTGCCAATCTCCTCTTAAAAAACAATTCTCGCCTTCTTCTTTCTTAGACCTCATATAACCATGGCTAAAACATCAAAAACCATTCCTCAAAAGGAAAAATCCTCCTCATCGCTGCCGGCCGGTGACAAAACACTGGTGGAGCCACGCGTCGAGGAGTGCATTCCTGGGCCATGCGAACTTACTTTCGACTTTAAAGTCGAAAATACCTCTTCGGTTCCTGGCCAGTGCGAGCCCATATCGAGATACATATGCTCGATATCTGAAAATGATCTCGAACAAGTGAAAAAATATTGCCACTGGGAAAACAAATAAGTGGTGATTCCTACCCCCGAGGAGGATATTACCACTCATGTGAAAGGGTTCTTAAGTGTGTATACTTACCCTTTCACACAGGGTCCCATCGATCCCGTAATAATTGAATTATGTTGCCAATACCCCATAACCTTAGGCCAAATCCACCCATCTTTTTGGCGCATTGTTATTTTGCTCCGATTCTTCATGAGCAAGGCAAATGGGATGTCTTTCACCCTTGATCATCTCATTAGGCTATACAACCCCCGTCTTTATCGAGGCGGATTAATAAGGCTTTAGCACCGGGCCACGAATGTGTTGTTCTCTAGCATAGACGAGGACAAATATCGAGGATGTATGGGCCGGTTTGTCCGAGTCAGGACTTCTGACTCAATCCCGGCCTAGAAGATGCCATTCCCCGAAGAATGGAACACGAAGCGTAAGTACATACCCACTGATAGTGTTTGATGATTGCTTTGCTTCTTTTACCCTTTCTCATCTATATTCTTCCTCATGGTGCAACAACCCCTTGGTTTCCCGGTGCAATCCCTAACCTTGCGGGCTGGGTTCGGCAATTGGCCTCGACCTCTTCGTATGTTGAGCGCTCGTGGCACAATTTCCTCCCATACATGTCTTGGAGAAAAAATCGTAATGAGGCCACCTCCACCCGCGGAAGAGGATCTCCCAAAATCGACCAAAGATAAGAAAAGGAGAAGGGCTCGCCTCTTGATACTCCAAAGCCTAGTAAAAGCAAGGCTTGAAAGTCGAAGACCGATCTCGCCATTCGGCAAGTTGATGTAGTCCAAAAACTATGAGAGAACAAGGAGGGGGAATATGTTGACTGCCTGTTGGTGGCTCGGAAGATGGGAAGCATTGAAGCTTCGAAAACAACTGAGCTGGTGACAGTCGAGGAGGCTCATCTTCGGACCGAGGATATCTCGAAGGATAGTCCGAGCAGAGTCCTCAAGTCATCGGGTGTTGATGATTCCTCCCACCGTGATGAGCAACTGACGGGCGTTCCCGAAGGGTTCAGTTCTTAGGCCCTTCAAAAAGGAGAGAGTGATCCAAGTGACTCGCTTGGGGCAATTAATATTGACGACTCGTCGCCCGACCCCATATTTTCTGAAGGGGAATTTCGGGATGCTCGGTCTATGGGGACCCCCAATGTGGGGACGGCTCATGAAGGGGATGACATATTCCGTGGCTTCTTCGCGGAGGTCGATGATGTTCCCGACCTGGATGCATCAATCATTTGTTATGAAGCCCAACGACTTATGAACCAAGTAAGTTTCAACCCATGTTATCATGTTTGCGTTCGTTTTTATTTCTTTATGTCTAATTTCCTTCCTTTCTGCACAGGCTATGGCACTCCATTGAGAAGCATCTTCCAAATATCGAGATGAGCTGACACAGTGTGAGGCTGATCTCAAAAAGGTCACGAAGGAGAGAGACGCCCTCAAACTCCTCTATGTGCAAAAAGAAGAGGAGGTCAGGGGCCTTCGAGCCAAATTGGCAAGAGCTCATCAAGATCAAACTGATCTCATCGAGCGGGTTATGTAAATATTTGGGAGCCTGTTATGTATTAACTTGATATTGGCAACTAACATTTTGATTCTGTAGGTTCAGCAGAAGGCCAAATTGGTTGAGCAGCTTCGCGAGGAGTCTAAGTTGAAAGAGGTAGAGACTTTGGGGTGGAAGCAGCACATGGATCGTCTCGCCTTGGATAAAGATACGGTTCGAGACCAGCTGTCTTCGGTTGAGCATCAACTCCAAAGTGTGAATGAGGAGAGCTTGGCCCGAGCCAAGAAAATTGAAGAGCTCGAGATTCAGTTGGCCACTGAGATGCAAGGGCCTCATCCAAGGCAGAGGTGTTTGTGGCCTCCTACCAAGCCGACGTTGAAGTCGCTAACTCTCGGGCAAAGGAAATATCTGATGATGTTGAGGTTAGAATATCCTGCAGTACTGAGCATGCTAGGCGCCAGTCTCGGAGAGAGACTCTTGAGGAGGTACATGATCGTGGCTTCGAACTCACGGCTGATATCGACAATGCAAAGGTGTTGGAGGATGAGGCTGGGGCTTTGCTTTCCGATGATGAAGATTTCGCGAGTGGATCCGAGAGTGGAGGAGATGAAGATGAAGATGAAGCTTGCGAAGATGTGATTCTCGAGGCGGACTAGGCACTTAGGATTTTTCTCCTTTTGTTTTTGGATTTTTGTGTAAGACCCTGTGTGGTCTTTGTAAATACTTTTCATATATGAAAGATCTCTTTTCTTTCCGTTTTGTCTCTGATTTCTGTTTCGTTATAAACTTTGTTTTGCCTTTGCTTTGTGAAAACTTTGTTGCATCGGGTCGCCGCAGCCTCTATAATTGAGTGTGCACTAGCTCGAACTTAGGGTAGAATAAACCCTTAGGTTTTCTGGTTAAGCGAGGGAGGGTCCCCGAGCTCAACAATATGTTCGGGATTTTGATTTTGGGTGGCTTGATCGAAGCCATAATTGCACTATTTTTATAGCCGAGTTTGAGTAAGGTTCGAACTCATGGTAGCAGACCCCTTAAAGTTTGTATCTAGTAATCATGAGTTCCCGAACAACAGTCGAGCGAATTTTTATTTGAGCTTGAAACAGTGGAACCCTTAGGTTTGAATTGAGTGAGAACAAGATCTCGAACTCTAAGTGTATTGGCCCTTACGCTCTTTAAATTGGGCCGATATGGCCTCTAAAGGATGACTATTATTTCTCTCTTTCGGCTTAAAAGACTTAGTAAAAGTTTCATTATGCCTTAGCATGTATTTCTTACCCATTGGGTTTTTTGAGGGTTCAATGTCGAGCGAAACCCCTTTGCTTTTTGTGCCTTAGCATATTTGTATTAGGATAATTTGATACCTCTTAAGGTTTTTTGAGGGCTGATTTTATCGAAGCCCTTTTGAATATTTGTCGAGGGTAGCCTTTTTTTTAACCGATTTTTCAAAGAATTCTAAGGCCTATTTTTATTGCGAGATTCGGACGTCTCCGAGCCGCATTAGTTTGGCCGTAGCCTTTGGGTATGCCTCTTGGGCTTATTTCCCAATAACACTTCGAACTTGTTCGAAATGATAGTCCCCGAGAATGATGGCCTTGGCCTATAGATCGGAGGTGCCTCTTTGAGGTCTTATGAATTTGAGTTTAGATAATTCGAGCATGTCGATTGTCGACAACAGTCCTCAAGTGTTCGAGGTATATTTGCACTTGGACCGTGAACTCTTTACCTTTCGAGGTGTAATCGTACTTGTCCCTTGAGCCATTTCTCACAAAATCATAAGCATGGAGCTCGTAAAATAGAAAATTTTCTTTGAGACACAAGATATTTGATAAGGAAAGAATGCTTCTTTGAATAATTTATACATGCGTACATGTTTTTCCATTGGGGCTCGACTAATATATATGGTCATGGTTCATTTGACCGTTTGGCCCATGACAAAGTTTCCCTATCGAGACCCTTTGACACGAAGTACTTTCCTCGAAAATATAACAGCCAAGGGTGATGCCTCCCAGTATTCGAGGTTGATTGTAAAGAAGCCTTGGATACTATTGAATTGTCCTCAGGTAGCACATAATTGTTGCCTCGTTAATAACTTCTCCGGAAAACCCCATTTGGGACAAAAACCGATCTAAGGAAAAAAGAGTGCAGCGCGCGCTTTAATACCTGAGGTTTCGATGTCTTTGATCGAACACCTGCAGTAAGTTAATATCGAATATATCAATGAAAAAAAGGAAAAGTCATACCTTAGCAATAATATCGTTTGAGAAGTTATATGTTCCAATTATTTGGCAGTTGTTCGTCGCCCATCGTGCCAAGCTTATAAGATCCCTTTACGATGATGTCGAGTACTTGATAGGGTCCTTCCCAATTTGGACCGTTCTTCCCTTCATTAGGATCTCGAGTGTTGATGGTGACTTTCCTTAGGCCTAGGTCCCCGACTCTGAAGTGACGAAGGTTGGTTCTCCTAGTGTAGTATCTCTCAGTTCGTTGCTTTTGTAGCCTTCCAACGATGTTGTTCGATATACCCAAAGGACATCGGGCAAAACTTCTCTCCATTTCCCCTTAGCCTCGTTCAACCTTTTCTTTAGGTTTTGAATGATGGTCTTATTCGTAGACTCGGCCTGGATGTTTCCACTAGGATGATACAACGTCGATAATATCCTTTTTATTTTATGATCTTCGAGAAACTTTATCACTTTACTGCTGGTAAATTGTTTTCCATTGTCTCACACTATCTCGGCGGGTATCCCGAATCGACACACGATAAATCCCAGATGAAGTCTATGAACTTTTTCTCTCTGACTTTCTCGAAAGCATGTGCGTCAACCCATTTAGAGAAATAGTCAGTCATAAATAAAATGAACTTAGCTTTACCTAGGGCCGATGACAGAGGGCCGACGATGTCCATCCCCCATTTCATAAATGGCCATGGGTATAGGACCGAATGAAGTTGTTCTCCGGGTTGGTGGATTATCGGTGAAAACCTTTGACATTTATCACATTTTTCGAACAAACTCTTTAGTGTCTTTTTCCATGCTACCCAGTAGTATCCTGCCCTAATGAGTTTGTGAATTAGTGATTCGGCACCGGAGTGGTTCCCACAAGTGCCTTCATGGACCTCTCGTAGAACATAATTGGTGTCACCTGGTCCTAAATATACTGCCAATGGTCCGTTGAATGTCTTTCTATATAATGTTTCATCTTCAGCCAATGTGAATCAAGCAACTTTGGTTCGTAGGGCCCTCGACTCTTTATGGTCCGATGGGAGCTTTCCGCTTTTCAAGTATTCAATATATTTATTACTTCAATCCCAGGATAAGCTTGTAGAGTTTATCTCGGTGTGACCTTCCTCGATGATGGATCTCAAGAGTTGAACGACGGTCCCCGAGCTGATCTCGTCCTCCTCGACCGATGACCCCAAATTTGTAAGCGCATCGGCTTCACTATTTTGTTCTCGAGGTACATGATGTAAGGTCCTTTCCTTAAAATGATGCAAAGTTACCTTCAACTTGTCCAAATACCTTTGCATTCTATCCTCTCGAACTTCGAAGGTTTTGTTTACTTGGTCACCACCAGCAAAGAGTCACACTTGGCTTCAATGATTTTCGCTCTCAAGCTTTTATCGAGTTCGAGACCTGTAATCATGGCCTCGTATTCGGCCTCATTATTAGTTAACTTAGAAGTTTTGATGGATTTCCTAATAGTGTTTCCCGTGGGCAGCTTCAAAACGATGCCTAGCCCGGACCCCTTCACATTCGAATCCCGTCTGTGAAAAGGGTCCACACCCCCCATGATGTACCCGATTTTAACAAGAGTTACTTTTCAACTTCGGGTACGAGGGTTGGCGTGAAATCGGACACGAAGTCCGCTAAAATTTGAGACTTGATTGTCGTTCGAGGTTGATATTTGATATCGAACCCACTAAGTTTGACGGACCATTTGGCCAATCGGCCTGACATTTCGGGCTTGTGAAAAATATTACGAAGTGGTTAAGGGGTTAATACACATATTGGGTGACACTGAAAGTATGGTTTTGACTTTCTAGAGGCGCTTATCAGTGCAAGCGCCAATTTTTCTAAGTGTGGATATCTAGTCTCTGCTTCTCTGCGCCAATATAGGAAATTGCGTACCTTTCTCTTCTCGAACTAGGACACCACTTACCGGCGATTTTCGATACTGCCAAGTATAAGTAGAGTTTTTCATCTTCCTTTGGGGTGTGAAGCAGTGGCGGACTCGATAAGTATCGCTTCGATTCCTCTAACGCCTGTTGGCATTCCTGGGTCCAGGCGAAATAGTTCTTCTTTTTGGGTAGGGGGAAAATCTGTGGCTTCAATCCGACGATCTCGAGATGAATCGGCCTAAAGAAGATATCCATCTAGTCAGCCTTTGCACAACTTTTACACCGTCCATGACAGTGATATCTTTGATGGCCTTGATTTTATCGGGGTTGATCTCGATCCCCCAATTCGACACCATGAAGCCAAGGAACTTGTCTGAACCAACCCCGAAAGCACATTTCTCGGGGTTGAGCTTCATGTTGTATTTCCTTAGTATCTCGAACGTTTATTGCAAATGTGCCAAATGGTCCTCTACGCGCCTGGACTTAACTAACATGTCATCAATATATACTTCCATTGACTTACCTATTTGTTCTTCGAACATTTTATTTACTAGGCGTTGATAGGTAGCTCCTGCATTTTTTAGCCCGAAGGTCATTACATTGTAACAATATGTTCCATACTTGGTGATAAATGAAGTCTTTCCTAGTCTTCCGGGTTCATTTGAATTTGATTGTACACGGAATAGGCATCGATAAAAGTAAGGATCTCGTGGCCGGCCATGGCGTCGATCATGTGATCGATGTTAGGCAGTGGAAAAGAAACTTTGGGGCATGCCTTGTTTAAATCCTTATAATCTACACACATTCTAAGTTTGTCCCCTTTTTCAGGGACTACGACTACATTGGCTAACCATTCGGGATATTTACCTCCCGAATGGACCCTATTTTAAGAAGTTTAGTTACCTCGTCCTTTATGAATGCGTGCTTTACCTCAAACTGGGGTCTTCTCTTTTGCTTCACCGGTCTGAACTTAGGGTCCAGGCTTAGTCGATGTGTTGTTATCTCTGGTGGGACCATGTCATGTCTAAGTGGGACCAAGCAAAATAATCTATGTTATCGATAATAAATTGAATAAGCTTCTTCCTGAGTTCGGGGGTTAACCCCGTTCCCAGGTATAACCTTCGCTCGGGAAGGTACTCGATCAATATAACATGTTCCAGCTCTTTGACCGTGGATTTGGTGGTGTAAAAATCTTCGGGAACAACAAAAGTTCTAGGGGTCAGAAAATCCTCTTCTTCTTCTTCTATTTCCTGCTTCCCTGATTCGGTCGAGGTTGGTGGCGGTGATTGCTATTTGGCTTCCTGTTTACCTTTGATGCTCGACCTTTCCGAGGTTGATAACGTCGATATTGGTGTTACCTTATCGACCGCAGACATTTACTTTGCAGCATGTTGTTCCCCGTACACTATTTTTACATCGTCCGACGTCGAGAATCTCATCATTTGGTGGAGAGTCGAAGGGACTGCCTTCATGTTGTGGATCCAAGGCCTTCCTAGTAGAGCATTGTACCTCATGTCGCCCTCGATTATGTGAAACTTGGCATCTTGAATAGTTCCAGAAAAATTCAGTGGTAGGATAATCTCCCCTTTAGTTGTTTCACTGGCCATATTGAAGTCGTTTAAGACCCGAGCTGTGGGCACGATTTGATCTTGTAGGCTGAGCTGCTCCACGACCCTCGATCGGATGATACTTGTCTAACTACTTGGATCCACTAACACCCGCTTAACTTGAACTTTATTTAACATGACAGAAATTATCAGAGCGTCGTTATGGGGATGAGAAATTCCTTCTGCTTGTTCATCGTTGAATGATAAGGTGCTTTCTAGCATATAATCTCGGGTTCATTTTGCCCTAGTGATTGATACCTTAGTGCGCTTGAATATGGGTCCCTGCGAAATGTCGACCCCACCGACGATCATATGAACGACATGCTGCGGTTCCTCCTGTCGATTTTTCTTGTTGGCGTCCCTTTCTCTGAAATGATTCTTGGCTCGATCGCTGAGGAACTCTCGAAGATGGCCCTCGTTGAATAGACGGGCTACCTCCTCCCTTAATTGCCTGCAATCCTCAGTCATGTGACCATGTGTGCCATGATACTTGCACATCAAAATGGGGTTTCTTTGGGAAGGATCTGACTGTATGGGTCTGAGCCATCTACTATCTTTGATCCCTCTGATTGCCAATATAATGCCTGATGCATCGATGCTAAAATTATATTCCGATAATCGCGGTTCCTCTGTAAGATCAGCATACTTGTCAAAATCACTTTTGCTCATAAGTCCCCGAGAATTCTGTCCTCGATCACTTCTTCGAACATTTCGGGCAGAATTGCGTCCTGGACCATTGTTCCTTCGATCTGCGGTGTACGGTTGATATCGGTCTTTGTTTGATCTTAGCTCCCTATCGACGTCCCTCTGATTTTTAGCTGTCGACCTGTTTGGATGTACTGAACCGGAAGGGGCTCCTAGTTGGTCATCCTTGACCCTGATCTTGGATTGGTATCGATTGTGCACATCTGCCCAAGTTACAACCAGATACTTGATCAAATTTTCTTTCAACTGACGTGATGCTATCAAACTCCATTCATTCAAACCCTGAGTGAAAGCTTGAATGGCCCAATCATCTGTACCGGTGGCAACTCCATGCATTCCATTTGAAATCGGGACACGAACTCCCTCAGCATTTCATTATCCCTTTGTCTTACCTTTAAAAGGTCCGATTTTCTTATTGCGACCTTTATGGCACCGGCGTGTGCCTTTACAAAAGAATCTGCCAACATGGCAAATGAGTCAATGGAATTTGGTGGCAGGTTGTGATACCAAATCATTGCTCCCTTTGAAAGGATCTCTCTGAATTTTTTCAATAACACATATTCGATCTCATCATCTTCTAAGTCGTTATACTTGATGGCGCATGTGTAGGAGGTAACATGCTTGTTGGGGTCGGTAGTCCCGTTATATTTTGGTATGTCATGCATACGAAACTTCTTTGGAATGGATTTCGGAGCCGCACTTGGAGGAAACAACTTTTGTACAAACTTCTTCGAATCCATCCCTTTCAAGATTGGCGGTGCCTTTGGTATCTGATCAACTCGAGAGTTGTATGTTTTCACTTTTTTATCATTGGTTTCGATTGTCTTCTCTCCTGATTTAGTTCTTTTGATGAGCTCCTCGAGTATTTTCATTATCGCAGGATCAGTCCCCGATTCGTTACCACTCGAACTTTCCGGTACTGGCTCGGTACAATGAGTAATTTGCGGCTCGACCCTATTCGGATTTCTATGTTGATTTTGTAACTGAGCAATAGCGGCTTGTTGAGCCTGAAGCATCTCGAATATCACTTGGAGACTGACCCCTTCGTCTCCTCTGCCCTGTGTTCCTTGGCCACCAGATCGGCCTTCTCTGCGTACACTCCCTTCGAGGTCTGCGCCTAGGTCCGCATTTAAAGTAATGTGCAAACTGACATCGACTGGGTTGGCAACCGACGGTCTCCGAGATTAGCCTGTGGCACCTCGACTCCTGAAGCAATCACATTTTCGTTTTCCCCGTGGAATCCGAGGCCCTTGTCACCGTGTGTTGATGCGTTTTGTGAGTTTGACATGTTTTAACCTGGAAGCAAAGATACTTGGCAAGAACAAGCGTAAAATAGTGTGTTTTATCAGAATCAGTACTGAACAATCACTATTATCCTTAGCCCCATGGTGGGCGCCAAACTGTTCGCCCTAAAAATTGAGTAACAATTAAACTTATATTGTGGTTTTAAAGATATGTGATTTAATCCAATACCAATTGATAAACAAAGAATTAAGTAAATAAATTAGACAATAAGATAAATCAAACTGGTATGCAAGCAATGTCTCGACCTCGATTCTAGATAACCTCGGGGTAGGATAGTAAGAACAGTACAGAGTAGTTTTAATGAACAGTAAGTAAAATGGCGAGAGAATAACGAGTGTTGTAATTTACCAGTGAAAAACGATAATTACAAATGAATAAGATCTCTCTTTATATAATAGAGGAATCCTAAATAAGTTACAATTCTAATTACGGAAGTAAATCCCATGATTGGCACCAATAACCGCTTGATTTGATCTGTTCTGGGATTTTCGCTGTGATATTCGACTGGTTACTGATATCTCGCCATTCGGTTATCATGCCTTACTCGAAGTCGGTCACGCTTAGTCTCGATTGTTGCTGGCCTCGATCTCAACGGACACTTCGATCTCCCTCGGGGAAACTCCCTTGCCTCTATTAGGCATGCCCGATTTCGACCGTATAAGGTCATAAATTATAATTTAGCATGGAAAATTGATAATAATATGGTACAGTGAGATAAAGTTAAGAGTTGAAAGAGTTAGGAAAAATGTTTTCGTGTAACTGAGGAAAGCCATTTCCCCTCCTTTGATAAAAAAATGTTCGTCAAAAATATTTTCTCGCGGCCAAACACCAAAAAAATACTTGTTTTCTGGGTAATGTTATTTTTGAAAATATTTTCCCACCAACAAACTGATCTTAAATGGAAATTCAAAAGAAAGCATACTTGTTCAATAATGTGATCTTATTATAGAAAGCGCCTACGTAGTAATAATATAGTATTGCTTGGCTTAGCTAAACGAAAAGTGACACCACTATCATGGAGTACTCCCTCTAGATCAGAATAAGTGATTTTTGACTTTTTTTTTATGGTTTAAAATAAGTGATTTTTTTTAGAATTTTAAAAATAAATTAATTATTTTTCCTACATTATCCTTGAAGTAAATAATGTTGAATTATGTATTAGGAGTGCTTATGTGAAGAGATAGTAAAGGTTAATATGATCAATTTCATTGCTAATTAATGTTAAAAGGTGAATTTCTATATATGTGTGAAAACAATAAAAAATCACTTATTTCGAACAAGAAAAATTAATAAATAACAGTAATAGTCAAGTCAGAATTTTCATTAAAAAGATTATAACAATAAAAAAGTAAACATAGGGAGAAGTTTCGAGTTATATTAAGGAGAATCAATATTTACTCTACAACATAAAAGATAATTTTAACCATTGTATATACTGTATAACTCTCCGACAAATAAAATATGAATGGCCGCTTCCGCCTTTTAACTCCTCCATTGAATAGTTGTCACTTTTCGAAAACATCAATAGGCATGCTTGTGCTAAATCTGCCTACCCAAAAGGAAAAAGAAATAAACAAATACTTAGACAACTAAATAAACAAGAGTAAGGAAGCGAATGGAAAATCTTGATCAACTTGCCATCCAAAAAAGTGGAAAGAAAAACACCTCTTAGTCAACATTACCTCCTACTTATTAGCTAAATTGTTTTATGGATGTATTTAGACACTTGATATGTGGATGCTGAGTCAAGTAAAACATATTTTATGGTGATAATTGATAATGGAATCAAAGAATTAGCTAATAAGTAGGAGTTAGTGTCAATACGTTATAGCGCATGTACACGTACACATGTTGATATGCTTTCGCCATGTGGGTACCCAGAGCTCCTCACACTCCAATATCATATAGTGGCATGTACCATACCATTATGAATCCTCACAAGTCACAACTTTTTGTTGTTTAAGTTTCATGTAGTTTATATGCATTACTGAACTACTCAAATCATTAAGATCAATTTAAAGTGTAAATAATGAAATTGACTTTTTTTTTATACCGTAAGCATTCAAATTTTATTGAATATAAATCGATAAAATAATATAGACTATATTTCAAGATATATTAACCCAAATAAATATTACAGGCTAATTAAATTGAATTAATTATATAAGTTCAATAAATATGGATTAAATAAATAAATCTTAATTCATTGGGCTAGTCCACTTAATTGGGCTAAAGTGATGAGCCCAATTCATTAGGCCCAAGATTTCATCTTGCCCACGTGTCAAATGACGTGGCACACCAAGTCAAGCAGAAGAGCCAATAGGACCATGCCACGTGTCAAAATGACAAGACATGCCAAGTCAAATTACAGGGCAATGAAACCGCGTCACGTGTGCAAGTGACATGTGCTGGCCAATCAAGTGTGGCCTTGTCACACTTCAATTTGATTGGTCGGTAAGAGTTTGTTCTTATCATAACTCCTCCCCTCCACAACTATAAATAGGGGTCTTCATAACTCAGAAAAGACACCAGAAGTTATAACAAGAAGCAAGAGGGAGCTCGTAGATCAAACGCCGCAAATTTTCCTACAAGTTTCAAGCTTCAAGCAATCAAGTTCAAGTTCAAGAAATCAAGTTCCAGCTCAAGAACGAAGAACAAATCAAGGTCAAGTTCAAGCAATCAAGCTCAAGCTCAAGAACAAGATCATCGTTCGTGGCGACAACTACATATTCAAGATCAAGCTCAAAAGCCCTTGAATTTATTTACTATTGAAAAGAAGAATTAGAGGATTCATAGAGATTGTAACACTCAAACACTTGAAATCAAATACTACGATTGTTACAATATTTTTTCAGTCTTGATTTTATTTTATCGACGCAATTTATTGTCTAAAAATTCTGGCGTGCCCAGTGGGATAATCTCTACCTCTCATCTCAGCTTTTCAATCAGCAAAGTTCAAGAATAACGAAATGGCTTCCAAGAAAATCAACTCCAGTTCAACTTCCGCCAAGGCTGCCAATTCCAGGTTCTATGCTGATGTGGAAAACATACTCGAAGTTACCTTTGGAAGCTTTAGACCAGTTACAAGGAGCAAAGCAAGCTCGTTAGGACAAAAAGCACCCCAAGTGTCGTCCACATTTACCCCTGTTTTCGGATCTTCATCCTCAAAAGGATCAAGATCTTCCACAAATGCATCCGAAGAAGGAAGCGATGTTGCTGAAAAGATCAAGAAAACTCTTGCTTTGCTTGAGCTCTCCGAATCCAAGCACTCTGCTGTGAAGGAAGATGATGATGCTTCAAGTGATGGATCCTCCCCACTTACACCTTATAGTGTGAGCCAATCAAGGATCGATATGTGTGAAAATCCTTACTACTCTCCATCATCCATGACAATCATACAAGTCATGGTGACAAACACTTCATCTGTGGAGGAGCAGTTGGCAAACTTGACGGAAGAAATCGCTGGCTTGACCAGGTGCATGCAAAATCAAGATGCTAGAATCGACAAGCTAACAGATATGGTGAGAATCTTGATGGAAGAAGAATCAACCCATGCACCTGGAAAACTCCCAGAAGTTCACGAGATTGATGCTCCCCCACGACAAGTCACATCCACTAAGGAAATTCCAGTCTCTTCGGAAGGGATGATTCCAATCAATCAATTAAAGGAGTTTATTGAAGGGACTAAAAAAATAAATATGAAGTTGCTTCCAAGTCCTCCTTTACCTACGGAAAGCCGTACACTTTAAGGATCGATATGTTGAAGATGCTTGCTGGCTATCAACCTCCAAAATTTCAATAGTTTGATGGCAAAGGCAATCCAAAGCAACATGTGGCGCACTTCGTCGAGACATGCAACAATGCTGGGACTTATGGAGATTACCTCTTCAAACAGTTTGTCCGCTCATTAAAAGAAAATGCTTTTGATTGGTACATGGACCTCGAGGCTGGATCTGTTGAAAGTTGGGATCAACTAGAGCAAGAATTCCTCAATCGCTTTTATAGAACGAGACGTACTATGAGTATTATAGAACTCACAAGTACTCATCAACGGAAGAGTGAACCAGTTATCGACTTTATCAATCGTTGGAGGAATGCAAGCTTCAACTGTAAAGACAGACTTAGTGAAGCTTCTGGCATAGAGATGTGAATCCAAGGTATGCATTGGGTATTGCGCTGCATCTTGCAAGGTATCAAGCTTAGCACATTTGAAGAATTTGCAACTCATGCCATGACATGGAATTGAGCATGGCCTCTGCTGGAAATGAAAGGCTGCCCATCTATGAACCTCGCAAAGTGAACGACAAGCAAGAAGTCAGGAAATGAAGAAAGTTTGTACCAAGATATGAAATTAAAGAAGCTATGAATTGCAAAACATCACCTATGAAGTTCACGGCGAAGGTGAGCAAAAAGTAGAGTACGAAATCCACTTCGTTTCAAGATATGCCAAGTGGAAAGTTAACTCTAAAAGAAATGCAAGAGAAAGAGTACCCATTTCTGGATTCTGATGTGCCAGCTATTTTTGAAGAACTCCTCGAGTTAAATCTCATTGAGCTTCCGGAGATGAAGCGACCAAATGAAGTTGGGAAAATTGATGACCCAAATTACTGCAAATATCATCGACTTGTGAGCCACCCTCTGGAGAAGTGTTTTGTCTTCAAGGATAAAGTTATGGACTTGGCTCGTGAAAAGAAGATAGTACTTGAAGATGAGAAAGCAAGAGCAAACCAAGTCTCTATCACATTTGGCTCATTCAGTCCAGACAATTATGTAGTTTTAAAGAAAGTAAAGATGAAGAATTACTGGAGAACTACAAAGTTGAAGACGGTCAACCTGAGGACGATGAAGGTTGGACGTTGGTGACTCGTCGTAAACGCCACAAAAGAATCCTACAAAAAGGATCAATGGAACAACCAATAAGGAAAATAATGGTGAAAAGCCCTTGGAGATCGAATCCAGTTAATCCTGAAAAGAAAGCGAAAGTGGAGGTGCATCACCCTCAAAAGACGCGACATCCGGTTACCTTGGAGGATTTTTCACCAAGTTGGTTCCGCACGAAGATTTCCCATGGGGGTATTGATGCCTCTTATTGCCATACTGACGAACGGAAAGAAAAGAGTGATGACCTACCGTTGGCACCATCTTAGGAAAAGCATATCGAGCCCACTCCTCAAGAAGTTAAGGCTTGTGAGGAAAAACTCACGTTCACAAATGACGACCTTCTGCTAGGTGACACTCCTCATAACCGCCCATTGTACCTAGTTGGCTATATGCGTGATGGAGGATCCTCAGTGAATATTTTTCCAATTTGCATTGTGAAAGAACTTGATATTCCCATGAATGAACTCTCAGAAAGTCGTGTGATGATCCAAGGATTCAACCAAGTGGGGAAAAGAGCCATAGGCGCGATCAGGCTGGGAATCACCATTGAAGATATGCAATCAAGTGCATGGCTGCATGTGATCGATGCAAAGACTTCATACAATGTCTTGCTTGGAAAGCCTTGGATACATGAGAATAAAGTAGTTCCATATACCTACCATCAATGTTTAAAATACTACGAGGGTGAAGTCGAGAAGAAGATAGTTGNTACAATGTCTTGCTTGGAAAGCCTTGGATACATGAGAATAAAGTAGTTCCATATACCTACCATCAATGTTTAAAATACTACGAGGGTGAAGTAGAGAAAAAGATAGTTGTCGATGATGCACCATTCACCGAGGCAAAGTCACACTTCAGCGATGCAAAGTTCTACTTGAAGAACCACATTGTGAAGGAACTAAAATTTGATGATGGCATAAAAAGCAAGAATTAAGAGCCCACAACTAAGAGAACTGAGGTGATTATTGGTAAATCCAAAGCTGTTACTGAGGAGGTACAACCCAACGTGAATAGATCTCATAGAGGGGATATTGCGTCTTATGGCAAGAAAGTAAGTCATGTGCTCCATTATGTCCCTAAAAGGAGGAAAGATGAAGGAGAATCATCTAATCTCCAAACTAACATGCTAAAGGAGTCAACTTTTCCGGTAAAATGAATTGAGGCAGTAAAGTTGTCCTCAAAGCCGGTTGCAGGGTTTGTAGCCCAAAATCGTCTGCAGAAAGTGGCACTCCCTACAAAGCGGACAGATGAAGGTTTTGATCCTAACGCTTACAAGCTATTTGCAAAGGCTGGATGCAATTCCAATGAGCCGTCAAAGTTAGGGAAGCTCCCATCAGAATCTGCAACGAGGCAACCACATGGAGGTTTGGGATACAAGCAACCGTCACTAGTGCGCATCTCAATAAGAAGGGCGAGTGGCAATTATATCATTGTAGAAGATGAATCTGCCGCTTCTAACATGCCTTCCATCTTTGGACGACTTGGAAAATAAACTGTGAGAACTTCCGTATTTGAGTGATTGGGTCCGTTAAAGAAGGGGAATAAGTTCCAAAGAAACAATCAAAATACAAGAACACCCGCTTCGCCCAAAATTCAGAAGATCTCTAAATATTTCAGAAGTTTGGTTCCTTCTAAAATGAAGCGAAAAACAAAAGTCATTGTTTCGTGTGATGAAGTACTGAAGGTGAGGCCATACACTGTGGTCTACACTAAAGAACGTGATGAAGACGAAGAAAGTGTGGGTTGTTCGTATCATGTTACTGCATAAAGCGAGCATGGTGTTTTATCTCTAATGGAGGATGATGAGAAATTGGATGATGTTTCACCATGTTATCACATATCCTTCAACGATGGGGAATCTCAAGAAGATGAAGATGCGAAAGATGCTCCCCCGGAACTTGAAGAAGGGGTGAAGTCAACGGTTGATGCCTTAAAAGAAGTTAACCTTGGCACTGATGAAGAACCAAGACCCACCTACCTAAGTTCTTTACTAGAAGTTGAGGAAGATAGAACTTATATTGAGTTACTCAAGGAGTTTAGGGACGTATTTTCTTGGAGTTACAAAGAAATGCCTGGCTTGGACCCTAAAGTGGCAGTCCATCACTTTGCGGTCAAGAATGGCGCTCGTCCTGTTAAGAAAGCTCAAAGGCATTTTAGATCGGACTTGGTTCCCCTGATTGAAACTGAAGTTAACAAACTCATTGAAGCTGGATTTATTCGGGAAGTTAAATACCTAACGTGGGTCTCAAGTATTGTCCCTGTAAAGAAGAAGAATGGCCAGATTAGAGTGTGCGTCGACTTCAGGGATCTCAACAATGCGTGTCCTAAAGATGAATTCCCGCTTCCTATTCCATAGTTGATGATCGATGCTACTACTGGGTATGAGGCAATGTCGTTTATGGATGGTAAATAAGGCTATAACCAAATTCGCATGTCACCAAAAGATGAATAGCTTACTGCATTCCGCACCCCCAAGGGTATTTATTTGTACAGGGTAATGCCTTTGGCTTGAAGAACGCTGGTGCTACATACCAAAGGGCTATGCAGAATATTTTAGATGATCTTCTCCATAAGAATGTGGAATGCTATGTTGACGACTTGGTGGTAAAATCAAGAGAGAAGGGAGACCACTTGAAAGACTTGAGAATGGTGTTTGAGTTGCTCCGGAGATACCAACTTAGGATGAATCCATTGAAATTCTTCTTTGGAGTTACCTCTGGAAAGTTCATGGGTTTCATTGTCCGGCATCGAGGGATCGAAATTGATCAAGCCAAAGTAGATGCAATTTTGAAAATGCCTGAGCCTCGGGATATTCATAAATTAAAAAGTCTACAAGGAAAGCTAGCATACCTTAAGAGATTCATCTCAAACCTAGCTGGGAGGTGCCAACCATTCAGTCGCCTCATGAAGAAGGGCATTCCTTTCAAGTGGGACCAAACTTGTAGCAATGACTTTGAAAGTATCAAAACATAGTTGATGAAGCCTCCAGTTTTGGCAGCCCCTATACTTGGGAAGTTGCTGATACTATACATTTCAGCACAAGAAAGGTCTGTTGGAGCGCTGTTGGTAGAAGAAAAGAGTGAGGGCAAAGAAAACTCTCTTTAATACTTGAGAAGGATGATGACACCAAACGAGCTGAATTATTCGCCAATTGAAAAGTTGTGTTTGGCGCTAGTCTTCTCAATTCAAAAGTTGAAAGCACTACTTTCAAGCTCAAGTTGTCCATCTTGTTTCTAAAGCAAATCCCATCAAGTTCGTGATGTCAAAACCTATTCTTAGTGATCAACTAGCGAGATGGTACCTCCAATTTCAACAATTCGAGATTTTTTACATCCCTCAAAAGGCTGTAAAAGGAGGGCAGACTTCTTGGCAGATTATCTGATAACTACCTGATGAGTACGCAATGGTCGTTGAAGTTCAACCTCCATGGAAGATGTACTTTGATGGTGTTATGCATCGTGGGGGAGCTGGTGCTGGCGTAGTATTCATCACTTCCCAAGGTGAAGTCTCGCCCTACTCCTTCACCTTGACACAACTCTGTTCCAACATTTTGGTTGAGTATCAAGCATTAATACTTGGGCTTGAGATGGCCGTTGATATGAAGCAATTGCAATTGCAAGTCTTTGGTGACTCCCAGTTAGTGGTCAATCAACTTTAGGTAGTTACGAGGTCAAGAAGGCTTAACTACGCCCATATCATGGTTACGCTAAAAAATTAATGGGAAGGCTCTATGGCGTAACTATTCAACATGTGCCAAGGAAAGAAAATAAGAAGGCTGATGCTTTAGCTGCCCTAGCTTCATCGTTAACCCTTCCTGATCAAGCGCAAGTTACTGTCTACCAAAAAAGGGTAGTACCGCCGCCAAATGAGGCTGAAGGTGAAGAAAATGAACTCAAGCATCTTGTCGTTGTTTCTGAAGTTGAGAAAGAAGAATGGAAACAACTCATTATCGACTACTTATGTTATGGGATACACCCAGAAAATCCGAGGAGAAGGACTGAAATCCGTTGTCGTGCACCTCGCTTCCTTTACTACAAAGATACTCTATACATAAGGTCGTTCGAGGGAGTACTCTTGCGATGCTTAGGTGAAGAAGAAGCACTCCAAGCTTTGCAAGAGGTACATTCTGGGGTATGTGGGTCACATCAGTCAGGACCAAAGCTCCACTTTCATATAAAAAGGATGGGATATTATTGGCCAACAATGGTAAAAGATTGCTTGGACTACGCTCGAAGATGCAAGGCTTGTCAATTCCATGCGAATTTTATTCACCAACCTCCTGAAGTGTTGCACCCAACTGTTGCATCCTGGACGTTTGACGCTTGGGGATTGGACGTTGTTGGACCATTGCCAAAGTCCTTCTCGACACATAGACTTTCTAAGACCCGACATAGAGCAGGGTGATTGGCGCAAAAGCAGGCGGCGGAGATCCGCAAAGGTAACCGGATGCCTGGGGCTTAGGACAAGGAGCGTCCGGGATTTCACGGAAAACCAGCTATATCCGATCTTGGTTGGCCTTTCACCCCTCCCTAAATATCAGCTCTGCGAAGGCCTTTCGGAGATTGACCTTTCTTTCTCTTCTTCCCGGTCTGATCGGTCGAGCTCTCGTAATCGATCGCTCATATGTCCATTTCGTTCTGGCTAGCGCTCATCTCCAGCTCTGGTAGGCACCTATACATCTTGGCTGCAAATGAATACTTCTCAAAATGGGCTGAATATGTTGCTCTTAAGGAGGTAAAGAAGGAAAATGTTGCAAGTTTCATCCGAGTAAACATAATCTATCGCTTTGGCATTCCTCGTTACATAATAACGGATAACGGAAAGCCATTCGATAATAGGTTGATGAACAAGGTTTGTGATCTCTTTGCGTTCAAGCAACATAACTCTTCGATATACAACGATGCCTCCAATGGTCTAGCTGAAGCATTCAACAAAACTCTATGCGACTTGCTAACGAAATTAGTCTCCAAATCCAAACGAGATTGGAATGACCGTATGGAAAAATCTCTATGGGCATATAGGACGACTCACCGCACGCCAACATAAGAGACTCCTTATTCACTCATTTGTGGACTCGAAGCTGTCTTGCCACTTGAGCGTCAAATACCTTCATTACGACTGGCTATTCAAGAAGGGATCACTGATGAATAAAATGCTCGGCTTCGATTAGCAGAGTTGGAGGCTCTTGATGGGAACATGTTGGAAGCTCGATAGAGTCTTGAATGTTATCAAGCTCGATTGTCTCGTGCTTTCAATAAAAGAGTTCTCCCGAGGTCCTTTCAAGTAGGAGATCAAGTCCTTTCCATACGAAGACCCATTATTATTTCCCATAAGCCTGTGAGGAAGTTCACTTCAAAATGGGATGGTCCATATCTCGTACAAGAAGCTTACTCAAGTGAGGCTTACAAGCTGGTTGATGTAGATGGCATGAGAATCGGCCCTATCAATGGCAAGTTTCTGAAGAAGTATTATCCTTGAAGTTGCAACGCTCCTCGACGCATGAGCCTAAACTGCATGTTCCTATACTCCCGGCCCGCATGACTCTAAACTGTGTACGGCCCATACAAAAAAATTCTGCTAGGTTGAAAACTTCAAAATATGTGGTCTAGGCAAAAGTTAGGACAAAAAAAAAAGAGTCCGCTATGTTAAAAATCTCGAAAGAGGCGTCCTAGGCAAAAGTTAGGACATAAAAAAAATCTACCCATTCTCAACTACGGTATGACTTGATCCTCTTCACTGAGGTACGTAGGCAGCTTAGAGTTCATTCTGAGTTCAGTCGCATAAGTTCAAAAGATACGTAATTCCCCAATCGTTGTCCGAATGAAATACGGAATGTAATTCATTCAATCAGTATTTGAAAATAGAGTTGGGATACCATTCTTCGGTTAAAATTTTGATACCATTTGATTTAAAGGGGACAAGCCGCTATGGTAAATTGGTGTCTTCAATAAAATGATTAATCTCTTTTAGGAGGTCGCCAAGCATTTGCATCGAAGTTTGGGGATTAGCCATGTCTTCATGTTCGCATAACCTTCAAGTTTGTTGGACTTCATTCACTCACCGCCCAAAATCAGTGAGACTTGAACCCAAGATTTTTGGTGAGAATGTAAATTTTAGATTTTTATTGATAGCAAGAAAAAAACCGTCTTGTGATTTCGAGGCTTCCACACCAAAATACAAAAAATTTGGTGAAGTCGCGCAAATCTGAAATTGTCGGTGTGTCAGAATTTAGTATTAACTTCAAAATATTATCTAAATGTATCCTTAAGGCATTGAATCTTAAATTTTGGATATGTTATATATTTGAATCTTAAACATGATTTCGACATTTCTACTTCAAGATACAAAGTTTTCGGTGAAGTCGCACAAATTTGAAACTATCAACGAGTCGAAATTTAAAGTTAGCTTCAAAATAATATTTAGGAAGATTCTCAAAGTGTTTGATTCCAAATTTTGTATATATCTAGATCTTGAAGTCTAGTTTCCATTAAATCAATCGGTTCATAATTTCGACATTTTTACACCAAGATATAATTTTTTTGGTGAAACTATGCAAATCTGAAACTACCAACGTGTCGGAATTTAAGTCCGTCGATCTTCAAGTTTCAGTATTCAAATTCACCGATCTTAAAGTTGAATTGTTTAAGCCCTTCAAATCTTCGAGTTGAAGTCTACAAAGTCCGCCAAATCTTCAAAGTTTTCCAAGTGTTCAAGTCAATGTCGTCTTCAAGTTGAAGCTTTATAATTTTCCAATATTAAGGTGAACATATGAGTCCCTTTGCACCTTAAGTTGGCCTCTCCGATAGTCGATCCACATTGAGAGTAATCTCTCCCATAGTCGGGTCAATTGAATGTAATCTCTTCGGTAGTCGGGTCATTTTAAGAGTAATCTCTCTGATAGTCGGGCCACATTGAGAGTAATCTCTCCAGTAGTCAGGTCAGATTGAGAGTAATCTCTCCGATAGTCGGGTCATTTTGAGAGTAATCCCTCCAGTAGTTGGGTCATTTTGAGAGTAATCTCCCCGATAGTCGGGTCACATTGAGAGTAATCTCTCCCGTAGTCGAACCACGTTGAGAGTAATCTCTCCGGTAGTCAGGCCACATTGAGAGTAATCTCTCCGGTAGTCGAGCCATAGTGAGAGTAATCTCTCCGATAGTCGGGCCATGAGAGTAATCTCTCCGATATTCAGGCAAGGATGAGTACCCATCCCTTCACACCTAAAATTTCATTCTTCATGCATGGAGGAATCTAATCTCACTTCCTTGACCTACAAAAAAAAAAGACAACAAAAGAAGAAAAGCACAAGAAAAGAAGAAGAAATTACCTTCGCGTTAATGCTTCCGAGTCCACAAAAGTAGACTCAAGTGGCTTGCGAAGACTGCGAATTGATGCTCAATAATTACCAGCACATGGATTTATATAGGTTTATAAAAGATGGCATCGAAGGTTTGTCTCGATGTGGGAGAACTACAATAGATGAACTCCTTGAGAGATTCAGTTTGGCAAAGACGGTGCATCGTTTTCCAATCCCATTTGAAGATGGACAAGTTATCATCCAATCCATCGAAGCAGTTTAATTCTAGTAGGATTTATGAAGAGTCCAAGTGAAATACAAAGGAATCTTCATTATGGATTGTAGGCTTATCTTTACAGAAGTCCATTTTACAGATCGTCATTATGGATGGACTACAAATCGTCATTGTAGTCCATTTTACACAAGGTGACCTTCTCGGAGTACCAGTCCTTTTTTTTTTAAAGTTTCAATGCTAGAAATAAATAGCCGATTGGACAGTATAGCACTGATATTTCGACAGACAATTTCAACGACCAAATTAAAGAAATCGACAGATATCCAATATTGTAAATCCGTTGAGAGTATGTAATTTTAATCTAAGTTGCTCAGACTCGGGTGCGGGTATCCGATACGGAGAAGGATCCGAGTATCAGATTTGGCAAAATCTATATTTTGAGATTCGGGGGTGCGGATCCGGATATGAATACAGGTGCGGGATTCGGCTACTAAAAAAAAAGTAGAGCTATAAAAATATTTTACACAAATAAATAAAATTTCACTGAAAGGCTCACATTTGTTTTTCATTCTTCTCAAGTTACAAAACAAGTACATGAGAGGAGAATAATTGAGCAATTGTAAGAAGTCAATCAAATGGAGTAGTAATTATCTTTTACATACTTCAAGTCTTGTCTTAGAAGCTCCACAAGTCTACACCATGACAAGTCTTGAAGTAAGGGGCATTTGTAAGCATTTAAATTTTATTGAATATAAATCGATAAAATAATATGGACTATATTTCAAGATATATTAGTCCAAATAAATACTACAGGCTAAAATAATTAAATTAATTATATAAGTCCAATATATATGAATTAAATAACTAAATCTTAATCCATTGAGCTAGTCCACTTAATTGGGCTAAAGTAATGAGCTCAATTCATTAGGCCCAAGATTTCATCTTCCTAGAGGCCCAAATGGATGCCACATGTCAAATGACATGGCACGCCAAGTTAAGCGGAAGAGCCGATAGGACCATGCGACGTGTCAAAATGACAAGACATGCCAAGTCAAATTACAGGGCCAATGAAACTGCGCCACGTGTGCAAGTGACATGTTCCGGCCAATCAAATGGCCTTGTCACACTTCAATTTGATTGGCCGGAAAGAGTTTGTTCTTATCACAACTCCTCCCTTCCACAAATATAAATAGGGGTCTTCATAACTCAGAAAAGACACCAGAAGTTATAACAAGAAGCAAGAGGGAGTTCATAGATCAAACACCGCAAATTTCTCTACAAGTTTCAAGCTTCAAGCAATCAAGTTCAAGTTTAAGAAATCAGGTTCCAGCTCAAGAATGAAGAACAAATCAAGGTCAAGTTCAAGCAATCAAGCTCAAGCTCAAGAACAAGATCATTGTTCGTGGTGACAACTACATATTCAAGATCAAGCTTAAAGGCCCTATTTACTATTGAAAAGAAGAATCCGAAGATTCATAGAGATTGTAACACTCAAATACTATGACTATTGCAATATTTTTTTGGTCTTGATTTTATTTTCTCGACACAATTTATTGTCTACAGATACGTCTAAGGCCTATTAAGGAAATCATTTTTTTGTCTAATGAACTCGGGAAAATCTTCTATGGACTTTTGGCCCGACTCCAATTGGCGTATAAGTTTAAACTATGATCTAGTCATGTACTCAAATTTAATTCGAAAAGAATTTGAACTTATAATGTATGTTTAGTTCATAGATATCACATATTGCGTCTTTATAAATCCATGGGTCGCCCAATAAGGCAATCACTTATCGACCATATTTTAGAGGTCCACCGATTATTTATCTATTTTAACGGCTAAGAATAGAGACTTTGACATGCTGCATATAGGTTTAATAAAAAATCTAATTGAATATTGTCTTGGCTTTTGGGTAAGAGGTGGGGCAGGGAGTCGGGTGTTGCCCATAATGCAATGCCTCGATAAAATCGATTCAATCATCGATTATCCTACTACATGTTTGATTACGACTTATGAGGATATCCTCATTTGGATAATATGACCTTCACGATAAGAAAGAAAATGAACAGTGTGTTTTTAGGTTATACTTGTCGCCAGAAAATTTTAACTTTTACTTCAAGTTGAATTTCAAAATTAAAAACAGTTCCAAATTGTATTCATGACTAAACACAACTCTAATTTTCTCATATTATATTATTTATTATTATTATTATTATTATTATTATTATTATTATTATTATTATTATTATTATTTTCTTCAAAATTTCATAATTTTTATGTCCAAATGTCGACTTAAACTCAAGAATGAAATAGCCTTTTCTACTCTTCCTTTCTTGGTGGAAGCGCAATTGCTTTTGTTATAGGTAAGACTTTACCTACTCTTTTTATCTGAACATTGATAACCTTATGTTTTGTCCTTGGCCACAGTACTAATAATTAGGTGCGCATGCTCACATTAAAACTACGGGTAGATGTATATATAGTTAGCGTTTGGCCATAAATTCTCAAGTTTATTTTAAAAAATTTGATTTGGGTGAAGTTTGATTTGAAGATGAAAATGTGTTTGGACATCAGTTTTTATATTTCCTAAATTTATTTTGGAAAAACATGAAACATGACTTATACCCACAAGTTTTAAAAACTATCACAAATACTCAACAATATCGTTATCAATAACATTCATTATATTATCGCAAACCATAGTCCTGAACATAAATAAGTTTGGTACAAATTCTCATTATTATAATGAATTACATAACACTATCAAATGACCGAGAAGACGAAGTAACATTGTTACAAAATAATAAATGGTCTGCTCTTTTATAAAATACAAAATCTTGGGGCAATATTTAAAAAATGTAATTGTGATATTTTGGCGCTGGTTTTGGGTTTTTTTTTTTTTTTTTTTTTACGTTGTTCTAATCATAATTTATATATATACACAATATTATTTTTTGGTGAAGGTTCAGTTGAACTCCACGTGAGTCCGCCACTGATTATAATCCTGTTGTTACAGAGAGTATGATTGTATGAGACTTTTGAGGACTTAAGCGACTCAATTTCTGGAACAATTTGCACGGCTAAGCTTTTCTTGTTGTTGTATTATCGACAGGATTTACTTGTTAGAGCTTGCTGCTGGCGCGTACCTCTTCTTCTGTGGATGTTATGACATTGCCTTCGGAAATAATCACTATTTCCTTTACCTCTTCATTCAAGCATTTACCTTCTTTATCGTGGGATTTGGTTACGTTGGCACGTTCGTGCCAAACTCTTAGTGTATGCATCTTGAGCTTTTCGCCCTGCGCTCCACTCTGTAGCACAAAAAGAAGTGGCGTTTCCAGTGGCGTTGTGCCTCTGCAGTTTAATTCTCCCCTATTTTCTTGCTTTTGGGTTTTGGGGTTTGAGATCTGTGATTTGGGATTTTTTTAAAATGTAGGCAAAATCTATGACCAAACATGTGCTTGCCAAATAAAATCCAAATTTATTTTGGCAAAATCTATGGCCAAACGAGTCCATATTTTCGAGAAGAAAAGTATGTGGAGAACAAATACATTTCTTCTTTTTTTGTCCCCTAATACACTAATATATCATGACCCGAAATTTTCACCCTCGAGATCGTGATGGCGCCTAACATTACACTTACTAGGAAAGCCAACTTTACCTATATCTATTAACAATTTAAAATAATTTTTTCAAATTAACGACAAGAATGAAACTGGATATTCTGCAATAAGTAAATGAGCTAATAAGTGACGAACACCAAATACATATCCCCGAACTGATGTCACGAATACATGAGCGTCTAAAATACTACAGATAATGGTATGGGATAAACATAACTATCAGAATCAACTAAACAACTAAAAGAAATAGAAGGAAACTTCAGGACTGCGGATATTGTGCAGCTATACTTTAAGTCTTCTCTGAATAGTTGTATCCGAGCAAGTCTACTGAACGCCGTTGGGACCAACTCCGGTATCTGTACAAGAAGTACAGAGTGTAGTATGAGTACAACCGACCTTATGTACTCTGTAAGTATCAAGCCTAACATCGACGAAGTACATGCGAGGCTAAGGCAGATCACTTACATTAACATGTACGGAATAACAATAATAATAACAGAAAAGACAAGAATGAAAGTAAGCAGGTAACTCACATCAACAAACTCAAATCCAACTAACAGAGATTCCAGAATAACAAGTCATATAACTCGTCCCAATTACCAAGGCCAATCCAACAGTCACAAACAAATATAACTTTTATCAATATATTGTGACGTGCAACCCGATCCCACAATATCAACTTTAAACAATCTATTGTCAAGCGCAATCCGATCGCACCATATAAACATCTATCCACATCATCATCCGTCCTTATTCCGCCATTACAATTCATTACCTTTCAATTCTTGTTGCGAATTGCAACCCGCTCCCCAACAATTTCAGTTAACAATAGTAATTCAATAACCAAGATTTATAAGAAATCCTACATCCAGAGAACAAAGGTGCGGGCAATAGAGAATAACATGATAACCAAGGGTCTCGAACAACTCGAATGTCTTAACTTTACCAACTCAATGGTATCTACCATTTAACAACTCATACAAGTGAAACTACATCAATAAAGGCAACAAATAATACAAAACTATAAGACGAACAAGGCATAAGACAATTTAGATATGTAAGGGAAGCAAATAAGGACAAGTAGTAAATAAGCATAAAATTATAAAGGGGATAGACAACTTAATACAAGGAATGATAAATGGAAAGTAGCAGTCTTGACATGGAAATCAAATAAGTGAAACAAGATATACTATGAAGCAACGAAAATAGGGAAGCAAGTAATGTAATGGCACATATACACTCGTCACCTCGCATATACGCCGTTTCACACATAATTCACACAATATGTAGTTCAAGGGTCTCTAATTCCCTTAATTCAAGGTTAGACCCAACACTTACCTCACTCTGCAATCAACTCAAAGTTTAACCACGACCTTGCTTTCAAACAAGCCTCCATACCAACCAAATCCAACAATTTATTGACCAAACGATTCAAAATAAGCTTTAGAAACTACATCAAATGAAAGAGGTTCAATTTAGATCATTTTTAAAAGAGTCAGCAAAAGTCAACCCGCTTGGTCAAAATCGAGATTCAGACCAAAACCCGAATACCTATTCACCCGAGCCCGGTTATGTAATTTGTTTTGAAATTCGACCATAATTCGAGGTCTAAATCTCAGTTTTACAAAAATCTCTAATTCAATCCAAATCCCTAATTTTTACCATGGAATTCCTAAATTTGATGTTGAAATCTCATGAAATATAATGGGTAATTGAAAAAAAGTGGATTAAAGTCAATAACTGATGAATTTAGGAAGAAAAGTCTCTTGAAAAAATCGCCTCTAGGGTGTTTAGGGCTGAGAGTTTGTGAGAAATGAGCTGAATCCCGTCTTTCCCATCTTTTGCCCAGCTGCGGATGTCGCAATGGCGAACACCGCAAATGGGAGAAAGGGGTCGCAAATGTGAACCCTATCTTAGAAGAGCAGTTGTCGCAAATGCGACATTTTGGCTCGCAATTACGAGATTCCATCCTCCGCAAATGCGAAAATAATCTTCGCAAATGCGAAGCAGCAGTCAACTGTGGTCAATGATCGCAATTGCGACCAACTCCTTCGCAAATGTGAAGGTCCAGATTTCGCAAATGCGAACAAAATCTCGCAAATGCGAGTTCCACCCAATCCAGCTCCTACTCGCAAATGCGAATCATTGTTCGCAAAAACGAGGCTCGCAGTTGCGAGTCAGACCTTGCAATTGCAAGATCTGCAGCAATTCACTAGAAATGGCATTGCACCAACAGTCCTAGCCTTAGCCGAACTCATCCGAAACATGTCCGGAACTCACCCGAGCTCCTCGGGCTCCCAACCAATCATGCACACAAGTGTGATAACATCATATAAACTTGCTCGCGTAATCAAATCACCAAAATAACATCTAAATCTACAAATCAATCCTCAAAACGTATGAATTTCAAAGTGAAACTCAAGAACACTAGAATCACATTTAAGTGTCCGAATCATGTCAAACAATTCCAAATTGGACCAAATTTTGCAAACAAGTTTCAAATAGCAATACTGAACTATTCCAAGTTTTAACATCAGAATCCGAACCTGTTAGCTAAGAATTCAACTTACTGTCAAACTTAGAAATTCTTCAACTTTCAAAAATATTAGTTTTTCGGCAAAATGAGTCAAAACAAGTTAGGGACTTCCGAATTCAATTCCGGGCAAATGCCCAAGTCTCAAATCACAGTACGGACCCATCGGGATAGTCGAAACACTATTTGGGATCCATTTACATAAATGTTGACCGCGGTCAACTCAAGTAATTTTAAAGCTAAATTCAGATTTTCTTATATTTTTCACATAAATTTTTTTTGGAATAAGACGCACACTACGCACGCAAATCAAGACATGCTAAATAGAGTTAATCAGAATCTATGAACACAGAAATAAAGACTAAAGCTCAAAATAAACTATCAAGTCATCACCTAATCACTGCCTTACAACCTTACAAGACGTATCTTACGAGCACATAACACATGAATTTTTTTTTGTGCACCCAAAATTTTAAACCCTGAGTAATTTTTAGTTAATCCCTTTAATTGTTCGGATTACGCAAACAATAATACCTATAAAAATATCTTATTGATGTAATTGTGGTGTTTTTTACTAATAAAAGAACCTAATACGTGTCTTCTTTTTATGAAAATTCATCAACATTGTCGGATACACTATCTCCAAATTTATCAAACACCTTAATTATTATTAAGAGAAAATTTATTACATGAATTTATCAATTTCTTTCGCTTTAGGTCCTGACATGATGTGCACAATGTTAATGAGCGTAGTCTTTTTTCCCTCGGTAGTGAATGCAATTCTCTTAACCAATTCTGAACTTGCTTTTATCTATACATTTTCTTTTCTAATTTCTTTAGCAATCATTCTATTTTGGATTTTAAAAATGGTTGACATTACTTTACTAATAATATTCTTACACAATTTCCAGATATTTTGAGCATTAAAGATATTTAAATAATAATTTAACTTTTTTATGTAGTGCTTTCTTACTTCTTGATTATTGTTTTAATATTTTGTAATGCTATTGCAAATATAGTAATACATAAATAATAAATCAATTAACATTTTGAACTCTTCCATCAATCAAGTAGGGTAATATTAGATGCAAGTGAATACCATATGCCATTAAGAGTTGTTGTGAAATGAATAGGAACTAATATTTTCAAAGAATATTGACATAAAACTAATTTTTTCTTAATAGGCCACAAAATCAATTGACCTTAGGAGAAATAACTTATGAAGAAACTCATTCTGAAAATCAGGAAATTTAACTAGATTGGCTGGCATTATATTTGCCTTGTACAGCAAATTTTAATAGGAGTAATAACTTTCAAATAAAAAAAATAAAAAAATAAATTGATGGACCCCACTTAATACTTTTTGGCTTTGTACAGTACAATAAGATGATCATCATCACCACTATAAAGCAACACCAAGAAGATGAGCTCTACCATTATTACATATAGCAATAGTTTCTTGTCATATCCTTTTCTCACTTTTTTCTTTGTAAGAAAGAAGACGGGGGCTATTATAATAATAATTATACAGTTAATAGGACTATATATATATATATATAAAAGAGGTGGGTTAATTTTGTGAGCTGATGCTGAAATTGGGTACCTCAATTAATAACATGGATCTTGGAAATTCTTGGAATAGTAGTAGCAGTGTCAGCTTCCATACTTGTTTAAGTATTAATTTCAGTTACTTCAATTCAGCTGCCTTGTTTTTGTCTTCTGGGATTTCAATTGTAGTACCTAAAATGGCCTTAAATAATTCCTCTTCCAGTAAACCTTGTTATGCTGATGATTTAATTCTCAAGTCTTCTTCTTTTTCTTATTCTTGAAGTAGAAGACTTAAATTTGATCACCACTCCTCTCTTCAACTGTTTTCTTTTCTTTCTTTTATTTGTTTGTTTCCTAGTTTTCTTGATTGTGTGTCATCAGCCTTTCCTTTTGTGACTCTATAAATAAATCCTAGAGAAATGCTGTGTGCATCATTGCCAGGGTTAGACGGTGGTGCTGTGAACCCATCTTCACCAGCTATGGCTTCTTTGAATATTTACAGCAGGTAAAGTTTTGTCCTTTTCTGGTCAAGAATTGAATTGGGTTTTGTTGAATTTTCATTTATCAAGATAAAGTTTTTTTTTTTTTTTTTGGTTTGTTGAATTTTCATTACTATTTATTGGTGAAGAAGCATTTGTGTGCTACTAGGCAATTCCCAGAGCCTTTATTCTTTACGATCATCAGGTGTGGTTTTGATGCTAGTAGTGGATGTTGGACTCGGAATGAGAAAGGAAAGTGGAACAAATTGGCTGCTACAACTACAAAGGCACCAATGAAGAGGAGGTTCAACATTTCTCCTATGGCTTCCTCTGCTCTAGCTGAATCCCGATGTACTTCTAGGGCCAAATTTTATCAGGAGGTTGGGGCTATTAATTTCTTGTGATATCCCATCTTTATTCATGTTGTTAAATGGTGTGATTTGTATTGTGAATTCAATTTCTGCCTTTAATCAGTTCATTCCACTCAAGATTTTTTTTTTAAATATACAACAACAACAACATTACCCCAGTATCATCCCACACCGTGGGGTCTGGGGTTTCTTTTTCAAAAAAATATGGTGGTAGAAAATTGGTGCATTGATTGAGGATTTCGCAATTTGGCAGGTTCTTAACGATGCCAGGGAAAAATTTACCCAGGAGATATCTTTCCAATCCAAGGACAGAGATATTTCTCTGGCAAAGGTAAATATTTATGAGTCTTGCTCAGCTCTTTTTGTTGAAATCAGTTGATCTATTGAACTGAATAATGAACAATATCAATTTCAAGCAACAAAAACCAAAGCTAAGTTCACTTTGTAAACAGCTATTTGTTCATAAATAGTTGCTGGCATTGAGGAATGGTACGTCTGTTTATGAATATCGACAGTTGTCATGAAAGTAAAATCAGCTTTTTGCCTTTGTAAATTGGCTTCTCCTTCACTTTTATTTTATCTGTATTGATCGTGTCTCATGTGTGTTGGTTGTTTTCTATTGTCCGAGTAGGCTTTGCTTTATGCAGCCTCTGAAGACGAGGCATTTATGGCTTTCAACCGAGAGATGGATGCATATTCGCTCCAAAGTGAGAGGAGATCTGCTTCATTGCCTTCTGATGCCACGGAATGGACATGCGTGGAGGCCATGCCTCTTGCTGGAAAGAATATGAATGAGTGGATGCTTGAGTTGGATGTCATTGCTAGAGAAGTGGAGGCAGAGCTAGTTTCGAGAGAAATAGGATGCGATTTGGCTGAAGTTTTGGATGCAGTGAACATGGTTCTTTTTAAGTCAAGGGGATTCAAAAGGTCGTCATCTGTACTTGTGGATTCAAAGTGTGCATACCTGCATTCAGTGTTAAGCTCTGGATATTGTAGTGGTATTTCGTCCTTTCTTCCCCACCCACTATCAGTTTTATTTTGCCTATGTCCGAAATCCTGCAACCTCAAAATACTTGTTGAGCACCGATAATGCTATCTGATGTAGTGTTTACCTTTTGTACAGCAATTTTGCTTAGCGTCGTTTATATTGAAGTCTGTCGAAGACTTAATCTGACCATTGTGGGATCCCGAGTTGGGGAGGATTTTTTAATATGGCCCCAAACTGGAAACCCTGAGGTTTGTCATTCTGAGTTCATTGATGATGTCAACATTTGTCTTAGTTCATCCGTCCTGTAGTTTGTAAAGCATGGTATTACTGTCCAATAATCTCATTGGGTTTAAACTGTTTTGCTACTCTTATAGGAGCTATTCAAGGTTATTTCTGGTCACAGCTTGTTTGGTATTGTTAATGGCAAGTGTGTCTACGACCCTAGATCTAGGGCTTCTGACATCAATAGTAATTCGTTGCCGGGGCTTGAGTTAGCAACAAACCGAGATATTATCGGAATAGCTTTGGCTAATTTGATGGTAAGATTATTCTCCTGTAAAGTGAAGTCTGTAGCGCATAACATTCATCAATATCACCGTGTCGATGACGTGGTTGTGATTTTGGTGGAATGATTGATCAATAGTCAAAACTTTGTTTTTTCCAGAGGCTTCACTGGAAACGTGCTTCAAGAGCAAATCATGGTTTGATGCTGACTTCTCCCCTTAGATCTGTTGATCATGCAGATGATAAGTCTAATTGTCTGAATGTCCCATTGTTGCGGCCTCAAGATTTGAGGTAACAGTCTTATCCTCTGTTGTTTCACTTTTACTACTTTTGGGTCTCGTTCCTGATTAAGCAGGCGCCACTTTGTGTTGTCCCTACAGGTTCAAGATGCTAAAATGCAACCTTGGCATGAGAAAGGGAGAATTGAGAATTTTGGACGCATATTTTTATTCTATTTGATTCTAACATTCTACTAAAATTTCTAACATTCAACTAAATAACCATTTAACCCATTGTGTTGAAATATAGTCGGTGCTTATTCCTCCATTTAAGTTTATAAGAAAAATATAATGGGGTTCCTGATCCCTCACTGCTATAGCTCTATTTTGGTTATATAAGTCCTTTCTATTTCTATATATATACTGATCAAATTGAAAATGACTATAAATACTGCATCACACAGATCGACTTTTCTTTTTACATACTTTTAGCCTATCCTTTCTTTTACTCCCTTATTGTTATTTCTTTTCATCTCTCCCACATTCCTTACAGAAATCCAAGAAAGCCAACCTCATCTTTCTCTCTTTCTGGTCTTTAGGAGCTGTTGCTTTCTTTAGTTTTTTTCTTTTCACTGAATCCAACTGATTCTTCTTACAAAATGAAGTTATTCATCTAACCAAATGCCAACTGTTTTTAAACAGGCATATGTACTTGGAAAAGGAAGAGGTACCCGGCCGGGGGGGGGGGGGGGGGGGGGGGGGGGGGGGGGCAGAAGTAGCGATAATTATGAGAGATCACTTGCTCGATGCATCATAAAACATATCATCCATTGTCACTGAAATATGTGAAGGTCTTCTGCATCTATATTCTCTTTTAGGGAGTTGTTTTCTTCTGTTATACATTCTACTAAGGTGGCTATAATTGGTATCTGTTATTTCTTCGTTTAAAACATGTATGTATATCAAGTAATAAGGAAGTAAGAATTGAGGCATTTAGCATACTGCAGTATACTGTGCACCACACACATTGGACAGGAAGAGTTTTTAACAAATCAAACACTAGTTGGCATTTGATGATTATCTGTTAAGCATTACGTTTTGTCTGTCATGCAAAACCATGCTAGTAGGATTAATGATGAATCATTTTCTATCTTACTGTTCTCAAAGAGCGAAGATATTTATTTGCGCTTAAATCAGAGCATTAAGGTTTTCAGGTTATGATGCACAGATGTCTGACCTTTCCCTAAGGGATTAAATTTGTGTGTAATATGATCTGTTCACTTATAATGACATTATGTCTCTCTCTGGAATGGTACAATACTTTCTAGGCTGGCCATTATGGCTTCAGAAAGATTGCTCATTCTGCAGCCACACAATTGGGCTCTGAGGAGAGACCATGGCATGATGTTGTATTATAGTAGGTATGTATATCTTAAATTTTCTTTGCTTTCTCATTTTTGACAAGCCTTTCATTCAACAAACTATTTTGACAAATAAACGCATACATCAGGGAATATGAAGAGGCAGTTCAGGAGCTTAGCATTTGCATGGCATTTGCCCCAGAAGAAGAGGCCCAAGTTCTGGAACCTTTTGTTGAGAAATTACACTTGTTGCGGGTTGAATCATCTTGGAAAGAAAGGCCATTTAACAGTTTCTTGAATTGTTTGTAGAAAAGTTGTAGCTGTTTCTGCTTTAAGAGCACAGCGAGTACTACTTTAGCTGTAATCTCTTTTTTTTGACTTCTGTAAATATATTCCTTAGACAAACTAAAGTTGCATCCTTTCTAGTTTCTATGAATAACCCCTTCTCTTCTTCTTTTTTTCTTTTCTAAATATCGAAAAAAATTGCTGTGGACTTCTGGCCCGACTCCAGTTCGTTCACAAGTCTGAAACTCCCTAAAAGTGTGACGCAACTTAAATATTATACTCCGTCCATTCCACCTTATTTGACACTATTTTCTTATTAGCTCAGTCAAAAAAGAGCGACACATTTCTATATTTTTTAATGGGAAACCTTTTTGGCCACATAAATGTTATAACATTTAAGACTACAAATGTAACGATCCGACCGGTTGTTTGTCTATTTGAGCCCCATTTGCCCTTTTGAAGTGTCCCATATGTGTATTTGTTGTTTTATGACTTGTGGGGATGGTTAGTTTTGTTTCGGGGAAGTTCTGGAATGATTTGGATCCCTTAGTTCTTGGTTTAGAAGCGTAAAGTTGAATAATGTTGACCAAGGTTTAGCTTTTGTGGAAACGGCTCGGGAACGGCGTTTTGATGGCTTTGATAGGTTCATATTGTGATTTTGGACTTGGGCGTATGCCTGAAATTGAATTTGGAGGTCCCTAGGTTGATTTGACTTGTTTTGCCGAAAGTTGACATTTTAAATGTTTAGAAATTCCTTAGGTATGACCGTAGGTTGACTTTATGGCTATCAGGTTCGGATTTTGGATTTGGCACTTGGAAACTTGTCAGCAAAATTTGGTGAGATTCTGAGTCGGTTTGATAGGAATCGGACGCTTGGTTCTGATTCTAGTGATTCTTGAGTTCATTGTGAAATTTCATGCGTTTTGATGTCCGATTCGTGGTTCCGGGCGTTATTTTGGTGTTTTGATTGCGCGAGCGAGTTTGTATGATATTTTTAGACTTGTGTGGATGTTTGGTGTGGAACCTCGAGGGGTCAGGTGAGTTTCAGACGTGTTTCAGATTGATTTGAACTAATTCGAGGTTGCTGGTGTGCTCATGCTTCAGTTATCACAATTGCGAGCACTAGCATCGCATTTGCGAAGTTGGAAGGGGGTCTCAGGTATCGCATTTGCAACACCTTGATCGCTATTGCAAAGGGTGGCCATTGGCCGAGTAGCTCGCATTTGCGACCATCTAGCCGCATTTGCGAAAGGGACTGACTTCGCATGCAAAGTCAGTGTCGCATTTGCGACTTTCACTGGACTTGTCAGCTGCCGTATTTGCGGTGGAATGTCCGCATTTGCGAGCGAACAGTCACTTTTGCGACATCTGCACCTGAACAAAAGGGCTGAAAAATGGGACTTAGCTTTATATTATCACATTTTAGAATCATAGACTCAGTAGGAAACGATTTTGAGGAGAAATTTTCACATACAACTATTGAGTAAGTGATTTTGATCAATTTTTAATTATATTACATGATTATTTATGAGATTTAACCTCTAATCCATGGAATTTGAAGAGAATTTTTAGGAAATTTTGTATATGTTTTGAAAAATAAAAATTTGAGATTTGAGAGGCAAATTGGACTCGGATCTGAAAACAAAATACATATATGTTCTCATAGGATTATGGGTAGTCGAGATCTACCCTTGGACTCGGGTTTTAAAGGGAGCTCGAGGTTGACTTTTGTTGACTTTTGGGGGATTGTGTAAAGATCTTAGCTTTATTAATCGAAATTGGTTTCTCTTGCATTATTTGACGATATTAAGTCATTTTTGGTTAGATTTGAGCCACGCGGAGGCAAATTTTATGGGAAAAGCCATTTTTGAGTGCTGATTTGGCCTAGTTGATGTAAGTATCTAACTTCGTGTGGGGGAAACTACCCCATAGGATTTGATTTAATTACGCTATTTGAATTATGTGAAAGACGTGTACATGAGGTGACGAGTGTGTACCCAAACTTATATGTGGAAATTGACCGGTTTAGACTCTTATATGCATTTAATTGAAGTTGTTATCTCATGTTCCATCTTTCTTGTCGAGTTTATTATTATATGCATATAATTGAAGTGGTTATTACATGTTCTATTTTTCTTTGTCGAGTTTACCCTTATATGCATTTAATTGAGGTTGTTATTACATGTCATATCCTTCATTGTTGAGTTTATTCTTATGCATTTAATTGAAGTTGTAGTTATTAAGGAGCTATTAACGTGCTTTTAATCGATGTTGTTGTTTTTATAGAATGTCTTTCATTGTTGAGTTGTTTCCCGTTTCCTTTTGTTGTTATTGAGATTCTTGTACAAATTGTGATTGAGCAGTGTGCTATGTATTGTGGTGATATTGTTATTGTTGTTGTGGCAATGTTGTAGAATATGGACACATGTGGTGCAAGTTGATTATTGTGTTATGATGAGACGCGCATGCGAGGGTATAAAGATGGTGATATTGCTGCGCAAGCGGAGAGATAAGGGCATTTGTGTGTGTGTGTGTGTGTGTGTTTTGCTAGTAAGGGAAATTTCTTCATTTGAAGCACACGCGGCGAGATAAGGGGGCTAAAGCGCTTTAAGCTATTTCAGAAAAAAAAAAAATTAAAAATAAATGCAAGGCTCATGTGGAGGTATGAGTAAGATTGTGATTCTGACTTGTGAAATGTGAATATGAGGTGTGATACCTCGAGGTGTTTCTTGTTGTACATTCTATGTTGGAACAACTTGTTGATTTGAATGTGTATTATTTTTACGTAATTCATTTCACTTATATTTTGACTGTATTTGATCATTTGTTATTTTTATCATATGTTCACTCTTTGTTGTCATTTATTGCTTTTACTTCCGTTGTTAGCCTTATATTAACATTCTGCTTGTTGTCATTTATTGTTTTTACTTCTCCTTGTTAGATTATATTAATATTTTGCACATGTTTCTATGTCTAGTAAGTGTCTCGACATGACTTCGTCACTACTCCACCGAGGTTAGACTTGATACTTTCTGGGTACCATTGTGTGTACTCATACTATACTTTTGCATATTTTTGTGCAGATCCAGGTACCTTTGCCCGTGCCGGAAGCTAGTGAGTTACTTCAGACTTCACAGAGATTTTAAGGTATACCTGCTTAACGCTCGCAGGTCTTGGAGTCACCTTCTAGTGATCATATTCTCTTGTTTCTTTTGTTTTCGAACAATAATGAATAGAGATTTCTAGTGCATTTTAGTTGAGCTTATGTATCTGTACCGCTGGTTTTGAGATTGTATGACTGTTGTTCCGTTATGGTTTTATTATGTCATTTATCAATTTAAATTTATAGCTAAATCGTTTATTTCTGTTACATTCTCAACATGTGCTAGGCTTACCTACTCTTAGAGACTAGGTGCCATCATGATCCTAAAGGTGAGATTTTGGGATCGTGACTAGTTGGTATCAGAGCTCTAGGTTCATAGGTGCTACGAGTCATAAGCAAGTTTAGTAGTGTCTTGCGGATCAGTACGAAGACGTCTGTACTTATCTTCGAGAGGCTACAGAACTATTAGAAAATTCCACTTCTTTCATTCATTATCGTGCAAATATGTTGATTTAGGAATCTGAGCCGTCATCTTTATATTCTCTCATAGATGTGAGGACATGCACTACCGGATTAGCTGAGCAGACACCCATGCCCCCTGCTAGATCCGCGAGAGAATGGGGCCGGGGTAGAGGCTGAGGAGGGGCACATGCTACAACCAAAGCACCTACCAGAGAAACAACTAAGGAGTCACTAGTAGCTCCGATTAGGGTCACCCAAGGCGATGGTTGCTACCCCTAGACTCCAGGAAACCTTAACACATTTCCCGAGCATGTTCTGTATTTTAGCTCAAGCGAGACTAATCCCAGTTGCACCAGCTTCATCTCAGGCTGGGGGAGGAGTTTAGACTCCTGCGGCCACTCTAGAGTAGCGGGTCTATGTTGATCATGTTTCAGGAGTTATGCCAGCACATCCCGTTATACCGGTTCAGCCAGAGGTCAGGTTGAGACATCAGAGCAGGAGCAGCAGAGGCTTGAGAGGTTCAAGACGTATGATCCTCCTACTTTCAGTGGTGTAGTTATCGAGGATGCACATGGTTTTCTAGAGTAGTTCCACTGTATTCTCTGCACCATTGGCATTGTGGAGGTAATCAAAGTCGTCTTTACTATATTTCAGCTGACATGGGAAGCATGTAGTGGTGACAGACTTATGAGGAGGGTAGGCCAGTGGGTGCAGCTCCACTCACTTGGGCTCAATTTTCAGATCTGCTTTTGATGGAGTTTCTCCCCTAGACCGTCCGAGATGCATGACGCACAGAGTTCGAGCAACTGTGTCGGGGGACTATGACGGTGTCGGAGTATGCCATCAGGTTCAGTGAGTTATCTCATCATGCACTTGCTTTAGTTTCTACAGTCAAAGTGAGTCCGCAAATTCATCGAGGGGCTTAGTTATGGTCATATATTCAGTATGGTTCGGGAGCTGGAGACAGATACTCTCTTTCAGCAAGTTGTGGAGATCGCTCGGGCGACAAAGCGTAGGCTTGGCCAGGAGAGAGAGGATAGCAAGGCCAAGAGGCCTCAAGATTCTGGAGGATTTAGTGGTTCCCGCACAACAGTTTCATCTCTTCATGTCAGAGGTTATGTGTCTACCAGTTCATTCGTCACTTCTGACTACTCGCAGTTCTCCAACTATTTCGAGGTCTTAGGTCACCTATTTGGCACAACCACTTTCCAGTGCGTCTCCCGTACGGGGTGCCTTTAGCGGTCAGTCTAGCCGACCAAGTCAGACTCAGTTTCAGCAGCCCCCCCCGTAGAGAGGTTGTTTCAAGTGTGGTGATACTAGGCATATGGTGAAGGACTGTCCCAGACTTAGTAGGGTTGCACTTGCACAGACTCCACAGGGTCCATAGGATTCACAAGTTATGGTTGCTGCTCCAGTTTCCACTCCACCTGCACCGCCAGCTAGGGATGGAGGTTAGGCGGGTAGAGGTCGTCCTAGAGGGGGAGGCCAACCTCGTTGCTATGCTTTTTCGGGTAGGGCCGAGGCTGTTGCATGGGATGTTATGATTACAGGTATTGTTCCGGTCTGTCATAGTGATGCATCAATTTTATTTGATCCGACTCCACTTATTCATATGTGTTATCTTACTTTACTCCATATTTGGGTATATCTCGTGATTCTTGAGTGCCCTGTATATGTGTCTACGTTTGTGGGAGATTCTATTATGGTAGAACGTGTTCATCAGTCGTGTTTGGTCACTATCAGGGGTTATATGACCAGAGTTGACGTTTCAGTATGGTAGACTTTGACATGATATTGTGCATGGATTGGTTGTCGTCCTATCACGCTACTCTGGATTGTTATGGCTAAAGGAACAACTTCAGAAATTGCTTGATAAGGGTTTAATCCGTCCAAGTGTTTCACCTTGGGGTGCTCCAGTGCTATTTGTGAATAAGAAGGACGACTCTATGAGGATGTGTATTGATTACAGGAAGTTGCACAAAATTACAGTCAAGAACAGTAACTACTACCGCGTATTGATGATTTGTTCGACCAACTTTAGGGTGCTTATGTATTCTCGAAGATTGAATTGACGTTAGGGTATCATCAGCTAAAGATCCGGGATTCAGACATTCCAAAGACAGCCTTCAGTACTCGCTATGGTCACTATGAGTTTTTGATGATGTCATTTGGATTGACCAATGCCCTAGCAGCCTTTATGCACTTGATGAACAATGTGTTCAACCATATCTTGATTCTTTCGTTATTGTGTTTATTGGCGACATATTGGTGTATTCTCGTAGCTGGGAGGATCATGAGCAACACTTGAGGAACGTGCTCCAGACCTTGAGGGAGAAGAAGCTATATGCTAATATTCTTCAAATGTGAGTTTTGGCTTGATTCAGTGGCATTTTTGGGCCATGTGGTGTCTAGTAAGAGGATTAAGTTGGATCGAAGAAAGTAGAGGCAACTTATAGTTGGCCCATACCATCTTCTTCTACGGAGATCTGGAGTTTACTAGGCTTGGCTGGTTATTATCGTTGTTTTGTGAAGGGTTTTTTTATCCATCGCAGCTCCTTTGACCAGATTGACTTAGAAGGTTTCCCCGTATAGATGGTCCGGTGAGTGTGACAAGAGCTTTCAAAATCTCAAGACTGTGTTGACTACAACTCAAGTTCTGGTTTTGCCTTCAGCGTCGGGTTCTTATACAGTTTATTGTGATGTTTTGCGGATTGGCATTAGGTGCATGTTGATACAGGATGGTAGAGTTATTGCTTATTCTTTGTGTCAGTTGAATCTTCATGAGAAGAACTACCCAGTACATGATTTAAAGTTGGCAGCCATTGTTCACGCATTGAAGATTTGGAGGCACTATCTCTACGTCGTGTCTTATGAGGTATTCATAGATCACATGAGTCTATAACACTTATTTAAGAAAAAGGATCTGAAATTGAGGTAACAGAGGTGGTTAGAGCTATTAACGGACTATGATATCACTATTCTTTATCATCTCGGGAAGGCCAATGTGGTGGATGATACCTTGAGTAGGAAGGCTGAGAGCACAGGTAGTCTTGCTTATATTCTAGTTGGAGAGAGGCCATTAGCATTGGATGTTCAGGCTTTGTCCAATCGGTTCGTCAGGTTGGATGTTTCGGAGCCTAGACGGGATCTTGCTTGCGCGGTTTCACGGTCTTCTTTGTTTGAGCGCATCAAGTCATGTCGGTATGATGACCCCTATTTCCTTGTCCTTAAGGACATAGTGCAGCACAACGATGTCAAGGAGGTTACTGTTGGAGATGATAGGGTGTTGCGGATGTAGGGTCGTATTTGTGTGCCCAATGTGGATGGGTTGCGTGAGTTGATTATTGAGAAGGCCCTCAATTTGTGGCATTCCATTCATCCCGGTGCCGCGAAGATATACCAGGATTTGAGGCAGCACTACTGATGGAGAAGAATGAAGAAATATTGTGGAGTATGTAGCCTGGTGTTTGAACTGTCAGTAGGTGAAATACGAGCATCAGAGACCGGGTGATTTGTTTCAGAGGCTTGATATTCTGGAATGGAAGTGGGAGCGTATCACTATGGATTTTGTAGTTGGATGTCCACAGACCTTGAGGAAATTTGATGCAGTATGAGTCATTTGGATAAACTGATCAAGTCTGCACACATCATTCTGGTCGTGATTACCTACTCTTCAGAGCAGCTGGCATAATTTTATATTCGTGAGATTGTTCATCTTCATGGTGTGCCGGTGTCTATCATCTACGGTAGAGGCACAAAGTTCACATTGCATTTCTAGAGAGCCGTGCAACGTGGGTTAGGTACACATGTTGAACTGAGCACGACATTCCTTCCCCAGACGGACGGGTAGTCTGAATGCACTATTCAGATATTGGAATACATGCTAGGTGCCTGTGTTATTAATTCCGGGAGTTCATGGGAGCAGTTCCTACCACTCGCAGAGTTTGCCTATAACAACAATTACTAATCAAGTATTCAGATGGCTCCTTATGAGGCCTTATATGGGAGGCAATGTCGTTCTCCAGTTGGTTGGTTTGAGCCGGAGGAGGCTAGGTTGTTGGGCACTGATTTGTTTCATGATGCCTTGGAAAAAGTCAAGTTGACTCAGGATCGGCTTCGCACAGCGCAGTCGAGGCAGAAGAGTTATGCTGATCGGAGGACACGTGATGTTGCATTCATGGTGCGAGAGAGGGTTCTGCTTAGAGTTTTACACATGAAGGGTGTGATGAGATTTGGGAAGAAGCGCAACTTGAGTCCTAGGTATATTGATCCTTTTGAGATCCTTGGGAGAGTTGGTGAGGTGGCATACAAACTTACATTGCCACGCAACTTATTAGGAGTTCACCCGGTGTTCCATGTTTCCATGCTCCAAAAGTATTTTGGTGATCCATCACATGTATTAGATTTCAGCTCAGTCCAGTTGCACAAGGATTTGACTTATCTTGAGGAGTCGGTGGCTATTTTGCACAGACAAGTCCGGAAGTTGAGGTCAAAGTACATTGCTTCAGTGAAGATTCAATGGAGGGGTCAACCGGTCAAGGAGGTGACCTTGGAGACCGAGCACGACATGCAGAGTCGTTATCCTCACCTTTTTGGCACTTCAAGTATGTCTCTATGTACGTTCGAGGGCAAAAGTTTGTTTTAAGAGGGGGAGAATGTAATGATCCGATATGTCATTTTTTGAATTTGAGCTCCTTTTTCCCTTTTGAAGTTTTCAGTATGTATATTTGTAGTTTTATGACTTGCGGGGATGGTTAATTTTATTTTGGATAAGTATCAGAATGATTTGGATCCCTTAGTTCTTGGTTTAGAAGCTTAAGTTGGAAAATATTGACGGAGGTTTGACTTTTGTAAAAACGACTTTGGAATGATGTTTTGATGGCTCCGATAGGTTCATATTGTGATTGTACACTTGGGCGTATGTCCGAAATTGAATTCGGAGGTCCCTATGTTGATTTGGCTTGTTTTGTCGAAAGTTGGCTATTTGAATGTTTAGAAATTTTTAGGTTTGACCGTATGTTGACTTTATGGCTATCAGATTAGAATTTTAGTTTTGGGACTTAGAGTTGGTCCATTTTTCTATTTAGAACTTGTATGCAAAATTTGGTATCATTCCGTATTGGTTTGATAGGAATCAGACGGTTTATTGTGAATCTAGGGATTCTCGAGTTCATTGGAAATTTCATACGTTTTGATGTATGAATCGTGGTTCTGGATGTTATTTTGGTTTTTTGATCATGTGAGCGAGTTCGTATGATGTTTACAGACTTGTGTGGATTTTTGTTGTGGAGCCCCGAGGGCTCCGGTGAGTTTCAGACGTGTGTTAGATTGGTTTGAACTAATTCTAGGTTGCTGGTGCTTCAGCTATCGCAATTGCGAGGAACAAAATCACAATTACGAAGTTGGAAGGGGGGTCTCAGGTATCACATTTGCGACACCTTGGTTGCAATTGCGAAGGGTGGCCTTTGGCCGGGTAGCTCACATATGCGACTAGCTGGCCGCATTTGCGAAAGGGATTGACTTTTCAAATGCAAACTCAGTGTCGTATTTGCTTCTTTCCCTTGGCTTGTTAGGTGCTGCATTTGAGATGGAATGTCCACATATGCGAGGGTTCACAATTGCGAAGCCATGTCACTTTTGCGACTTCTGCACCTGAACAAAAATCCTGGAAAACGGGACATAGCTTCATTTTATTATATTTTAGAACCCTAGCCTCGGTAGAAGGTGATTTTGAGGAGAGATTTTTAAATATAACTATTGGGTAAGTGATTTTGATCAATTTTAAATTACATTACATGATTATTTATGAGATTTAACCTCTAATCCATGGAACTTGAAAAGAAGTTTTTGGGAATTTTGTTTATGTCTTGAAAAATGAAAATTTGAGAGTCGAATTGGACTCGGATTTAAAAACAAAACACATCTATGGACTCGTAGGGTTATGGGTAGTCGAGATCTACCCTTGGACTCAGGTTTTGATTGGGCGAGCACATGGTTAACTTTTGTTTGCTTTTGGTGAATTGTGTAAAAATCTTAGCTTTATTAATCGAAATTGGTTTCTCTTGCACTGTTTGATGATGTTAAGTCGTTTTTAATTAGATTTGAGCCGTGCGGAGGCGAATTTTAAGGGAAAAGCCATTTTTGAGTGCTGATTTGGCCTAGTTGAGGTGAGTATCTTGCCTAACTTCGTGTGAGAGAAACTACCCCGTAGGGTTTGGTTTAATTACACTATTTGAATTATGTGGAAGACGTGAATATTTATACACAAACTTATATGTGAAAATTGACCGGTTTAGACTCGTAGGTTTCTTATACGCATTTAATTGAAGTTGTTATCTCATGTTTCATCTTTCTTGCCAAGTTTATTCTTATATGAATTTAATTGAAGTTGATATTACATGTTCTATCTCTTATTGTCAAGTTTACTCTTATATGCTTTAATTGAAGTGGTTATTACATGTTCTATCTTTCTTTGTCTAGTTTACTCTTATATGCATTTTATTGGGGTTGTTATTACATTCATTGTTGAATTTATTCTACAACATTTAATTGAAGTTGTAGTTATTGAAGAGCCATTAACATGATTTTATTCAAAGTTGTTGTTTTTGTGGAATATCTTTCATTATTGAGTTATTTCTCTTTTTTTGTTGTTGTTGAGATTCTTGTACACATTGTGGTTGAGACGTGTGCTATATGTTGTGGCGATATTGATATTGTTGTTGTGACAATGTTATGGCATATGGGCACTATGGTGCCACTTGATTATGTGTTGTGATGAGATGCACATGCAACGGTATAAAGGTGGTGATATTGATACACATGCGGCGAGATAAGGGGATTTATGCGCGTTTTGCTAGTACGGGAAATTACTTCATTTGAAGCATATGTGACGAGATAAGGGGGCTAAAGCGTGTGAAGCTATTTTGGAAAAAATATTTTAAAAATAAATGCAAGGCTCACGCGACGATATAATGAAGATTGTGATTGTGACTTGTGAAATTGGAATATAACGTGTGATACCTCAGGGTGATTCTTGTTGTACATTCTATGTTGGAATGACTTATTTATTTGAATGATTATTGATTTTTCTTCATTTATTTCAATGGTGTTTTGACTGTATTTGATCATTATTTCTTTATCATATGTTCACTCTTTGTTGTCATTTATTGCTTTTACTTCCGTTGTTAGCCGTATATTAATATTCTGTTTGTTGTCATTTATTGTTTTACTTCCCGTTGTTAGATTATATTAATATTATGTATAGGTTTCTATTTCTAGTAAGTATCTTGATCTAACCTCGTCACTACTCCATCAAGGTTAGTCTTGATACTTACTGGGTACCGTTGTGGTGTATACATACTATGTTTTTGCAGATTTTTGTATAGATCCAGGTACCTCTGCCTGTGCCGGACGCTAGTGAGTTGCTTCAGTCTTCGCGGAGACTTCGAGGTATACCTCCTTGCTGCTCGAAGGCCTAAGAGACCTTCTAGTGATCATATGCTACTGTTTCTTTTGTTTTCGAACAATATTGTAATAGAGATTTTTAGTGTATTTTAGTAGAGCTTATGACTCTATACCGTAGATTTTGGGATTGTATGGCTGTTCTTCCATTATGGTTTTATTATGTTATTTATCAGTTTAAATTAATAGCTTAATCATTCATTTCTATTAAATTCTCAGTATGTGTTAGGCTTAACTAATCTTAGAGACTAGGTGTCATCACGATCCTAAATGTTGGATTTTGGAGTCGTGACAACACGTTCTAAAAGTTTTATAGCGGCAAAAACTTTATAGAATATTTAATGCCACAAATTTCAAAATTTTTTCTTTTTATTAAATTTTATTTCATGTCAATCTGTAATAAAAACGAAGTAAAACAGAGGAGGCAGTAATATATAATAAGCTCATTCACTTGTTGCCCATTTGGCTGTTGAAAAGATGCAGGGACAAAATATCTGTAGCTTGAGCTGGTTTATTAGTTCACAAATTTGGCGCGTCTATTTTCAGTTACAACCAAGACTGGAAAATATTTTTTAATTTTTTATGTTTGGTTGGCTTAAATGTTTTGGAATTTTTTTTTTCATCAACTTATTTTCCTCCAATTGGAGAAAAGTATTTTCCCTATCAAGAGAAGAAAAAATATTTTCCAAAACTCTTTTCAACCTTCCCGATTAGGGGTGTTCAAAACCGAACCGAAATCGAAAATCAAACCGAAACCGAAGCTTAATGGATTATTGGTATCAGATTAACGCTTTAACAGAAGGAGAACGGATTGAATTTTTTTTTTATTAACGGCTTATCGGTTTTGGGGGCGGATTATTCAATTTTTTTAATGGATAATCCATTAACCCGTTAAGAATATAATATATATATATATATATAT